>JAKTWY010000012.1:0-279358 GCA_030582335.1 Yamadazyma nakazawae
ATAATTATATCTTTATCTTTGATAAACGTCATCTTAACCCATTGACCAATTTATCAAGTTATTGACACTAATATCACAGAACACCATTCTTCCCACAAGAAGCGCAAGTGGTTTAGTGGTAAAATCCAACGTTGCCATCGTTGGGCCCCCGGTTCGATTCCGGGCTTGCGCATTCTTTTTTTGTATTTCACTAGTTGATCAACAGCCAAACTTCCAAGGAGGAGAACTCAGCCTGAGGATATTTTTATTATTAAACGAGTATAGAATGGAGAATTAGATCTGACAAGTCTGAACTCATTGATAAAAGCTAGTAAACATGGAAAAACTAATATTTCCTGGTGAGCTTTCTACAGGTACTAGAGGTCTAAATGTCTATTATTTACACTAAATTACATTACTTGGTGCTTAAACTGTTCCATTCTTTGGTCCATTACCAGTACCATGGAAGGGGTCCACCACTGTGGAGATGTAGTCACTAACTTTTTCCATGTCAATATCAAACCCAATAAACTTCTCTTTGTAGCTAAATATAAGTTCATTAGTAAATGAAAGTTTTGAAGTTAGCTTAATTTCATCTCCTGGTTTCGTAGACTTTATATACCCAAGCATGAACCAAAGACGGGAAAGATAATTAGTACAAGTTCCTTTACAGCCAAAATACATTTCCACAAAAAGCGTCATTTTTGGAAGGTTCCGAGTGAGATGTTGATAAAAGCCTTCCACTCCAAGATCTTTGTCATAGTAGATGCTGTTGTTGAAAATATGGTTCAAACTTATCATAAACGTGATAAAATTTTTATAAGTTCGAATCCTATAGATTTCACTGTTGCGGAAATCTTTAATAAATTTATCGTAAAAGGTCTTGAATTTTCTATGCATCACATCGTATAGTTTTCGAAGGTCTATAGCATTTTGGCTTACTTGAATATCTTCACTAACAAACTGTTTCAAAATCATAAGGAAAAGTTGTTCAAGAATACATGTGTGCATGGTATACTCTAAAGGATAATATGAATGATGCTCCTCTAATGCCATTAGTAAATTCCTTTGACCACTACTTTGACGGTCAATGATATCATCTAAGTATAAGTAGTGATTTAAACCAGATATCATGAAGGTCAAATATGTTAAAAGTCTCATAGAGGGAAAGTATCCCTGTTCAATTTTTAAGAAAGATAACCACTTAGTGAAGGACACGGTAAACACTTGATTTTTATGATACATTAGCGTTTTTTCCTTGTCAATTTCTATAGAAACCCCTTGAGCCCTTAGTTTAGGTTCATATTCTTGAAGAGCTGGTCCCTCAGCGTTAAACATGTTTGAGTATACTCGTAGATATGATGTGATCAATCCTCTAAGAGACGTATCTGCTGAAGGATTGGAGTTAAATTCGTCGAAGTATCCTTTACCAATCTTGAAAATACATCTCATTACAGGTTCAGCAGCTCCTTCAAAGTTTTCACCATAAACCAATGTCAACATTTTATTATCTGGGATGATTGAATTTTTTAGAATATTATTTGATCTTAAGAGTGATGACTTATATTGGAAGTATAATTCATTCAATTCCATAACCCGAATTCTTAACCAATATGCGATGATAATTTTGAATTCACTCTTTGAATATTCATCTAAAGAGTCAAAATCCAAATCTCTTTGAATGATACGATCCATATATGGTTTATTAAACAATAGGTTTGATAATAAATTATTATACTCAAAATGATTTTCACTCAACATACACTCTTGGTGGTAATAATTATCTATTTGGAAGTACCACACTATCAAATAGATAATATCCGCCAATGAATCGGTTTTCTTGAAAGTTTCTTTATATTTCTTACTGAGTAAGAGATAACGGTTTGTAATTTCTGCGTTTTTATAATTTGGACTCATTGGGAGATCTGGATAAAAAAGTATTCCACTTGCAAGAATAGGTAAACCCAATGAAAGGGTTCGAAGATCCAAGTTACTGATTGATACAGGTTTGTTGTATTCTGCTTTGGCAATAATGTCTGAAAATTTTAAAGTAAATCTTATAATTGAAGGATAATCAACCATTTGAATCAAATCTTCTTTGAAACTTTTGAAATGACCTAATATCAATTTACAAACAGTATCGAAATTTGGGAATATTCCTTTAAGTAAACTGACATCTTCTTTTTCAATCTGAGTAAATTTAAGTGATTCTGCTTCAACATCTTTTTCGAATACACTTACACCAGATGAGAAATAAAGCGGTAAAGTTTGGTACTCTGGGCCTTCAAAAAAGAGTTTCCTATCTCTCAGTTCAAGGAATTTTTCAAGTTCTTTTAAAGCATTACCATCGTTAAAGACTGGGTTAATTGGAGTTATTGAATTATTGGAAGAGCCCGCAGGCGATGGATTAGGGATCATTGCGATCGGGCTATAACCCGGTACAACCAACGGCGTTGGTTTGAAATCCATAACTGGCCCTGGCATATGAGAGATTTGAGGGTTTGGAGGATTAGAATTTGGATTAGCATTAGGGTTTGTTGCGTAAAAATAAGGAGCTATTGGTGCTAAACCTGTATTGGTAGTTAACAGGTCTTGAACATCACCTACCGTATCATTTGGGGAATCACTATTTTTTTTTCGTTTACTCATTCGATCCTTACGTTCTTGAATGATTTTCAATTCAATCTCAGACGGAGGGTGTGGAGGAGAAGCCCGACATTTATCCTCCCTTTTAAATTTTTGACAAGAAGAGCACGGAAGATTCAAGTCACATTTGATCTTCAAAAGCTTGCAAGGCCCACACGAGTAACTCCTTCTTTGTCTTTTACCTCCTGAACTCATCTTTATATCTATAAATAGAAAAAAAAAGTTGTATAAGTCAGGATTTAATCGTTGATAAAAAAATCACTACCGGCTTTATGAAATAAGGGGAACCGAAAACCAAGTCAAAAAAAAAAAGCCTGGATGGGAAGAGGCTCGTGCGTGTAGGAGTATGGGGGGCAGCGAATACACGAAGAAAATTGTATATGATCCAACAGATAAAAAAGCACAATCAGTGAGGAGTAGTTAAACTTGTCTTCAAGTTTTACTACTTGTTCTAAAGTTATACTTTTGTGCTACTGCAGCAGTCAACGCGAACGTCTAAATTATGCGCGAGAAAACCGGTCGCAGTTGGATAGATGAGGGGAGAAGACAAATTGAAAGAAAGAGAAAATTATACTTAGAAAAGTGAGTGAGAAAAAAATTGAGGTTCTTGTCCAATCGAAGAGTGCGAAATTAAAATTATCAAATTAATTCAGGTAAATGTTGAAGAGTGTTTATAAACCTGTAACGAATACTTTGAGAGCTGGTGTTGCTTTCAAAGTTGGTATTACTTCCAATGGAAGTAGATTTTTCTCTCAATCTGGCGTTAAGTTACAAAGTGTTGACGATTTACCAGATTTGAACAAACTTCCAAGAAGAAAACCTACTGAAATCGCAGTTCCATTAGTGAACCCAGCTGATAGATATCAAGAAACAGTGGAAGAATTACACAAGTTCGGTAGATATATCATGGCTTGTATGCCTAAATATATCCAGCAATTTAGTGTTTGGAAAGATGAATTAACCATCTATGTAGCTCCATCAGCTTTAAGACCAACCATGTCCTTTTTAAAGTACCATACATCTGCTCAATTTAAAGCAGTTATGGATGTAACTGCCGCAGATTATCCATCCAGAAGTAACAGATTCGATGTTGTATACAATATGTTATCGGTTCATCACAACTCCAGAATTAGAGTTAAAACTTACGCTAATGAAATCAGTCCCGTTCCTTCTGTAGTTCCTTTATTCGCTGGAGCTAACTGGTATGAAAGAGAAACTTATGATTTATTTGGTATTTTCTTCGAAGGTCACCCAGATTTAAGAAGAATCATGACTGATTATGGTTTCGAAGGTCATCCTTTAAGAAAAGATTTCCCAACTACTGGTTATACTGAAGTCAGATATGACGAAGAAAAAAAGAGAGTAGTCTACGAACCTTTGGAGTTGACCCAAGCTTCAAGAAGTTTCACCGTACCTCATTCTTCTTGGGAACAAGTTGGCGATGGTAAGGACTTTACTCCAGAATCTTTTAAATTACCAACTCCAGAGCCTGAACCTGAAAAGGAAGAAGGAGGAGACAAAAAGTAATCATCTGCATATGTACACTTAGTAGAATAAACGTATATCATAGAATTGTGAAAAGTAGGACTAAAAAAACAGTTATAAATTATTTATAAGTTTTAAGATTGTGCCAGTAATTGAGATTGGAATTGAGCTAATTCCGTTTGCTTTTCTTTCAAAACTCCTTGTAACAAATTGACTTGATTTTCAATTAAATCAATATCATTCTTCACATCAGTTAAATCCTTTGTATTATCACCTTTTTGTAAATCTTTCAATTTTTGTTCTTTATAATTTAATAATAATTCAAATTCATGTTTAACTAATGATAATTCGTTACTAGAATTTTCATCTGCTTTAGTCTCAGAATTTGCCTTTGCTAACAAATTTTCTAAATCAGTCAACTCTCTTCTTAATCTAACTTCTTCCCAATCTGTGCCTTCAGTTGAAGAAAAATCCGTACCTGATTCCTTTCTAGTATTTGATTGTCCGATTTTACTCAAATAATCAGAAGCAAACCCCTTGGACCCAGAAGACGGATGATGTGGTTTATTTACAGAAACCGAATTTATATCATAATTTGGTTGCTCTTTGGAAAATGTTGCTCTCAATGAAACTGGTACACCTCTTGGAACTCGTTTACCATTTTGTCTTTGATTTAAAATATGTAAGAAAACCAATACCTGATCCTTGTCTATAGTTTCAAAAGACTTAGGATTCACAAGGTTCCAAGCAGATGAAATATCTGATCTAGGTACCTTTTGTAAAGTACCATACAATCCTTCCAAAGATTCAAATCTGACTCTACCATAATTATCACTATTACTATTGTATATCGATTCATAGGAGGACTTGTCTGTAGGGGAGATGTACCAATCAAAATCATCCGATAAATAGTCTTCTTCAGTTTCACTATCATGATTATTATTACTGGTATTGAAGTTATTATTACCAGTGTTAACAGCTTGATTAGCTTGAATTAAATGGGCTTTACTAGCAGGAATCAACCAGCTGGGCAATTCATCTGGGATGGAAGAGATTGTACCATTTACAAGATCGTAAACGAATCTCATTGTGATACAGAACTCTTCAAAATCAAGTTTCCCGTCACTGTCGATGTCACTGAGATCCCAAATTTTCGATAATTTATCATCACTTAGACGAGAGTTTTTCAAGATAGGTGACACTTTTACCCCAGTCAATTTGCCATTCTCCGGGCTTAAGCCCAGGAAGATTTCCCAATACTTTTTGATTTCCCAATCTTCTAAACGAGGCATGGTGGATTTATTGAGGTGAGTTGGAAGGATTCGCGAGGCTCAAGTGACTGCAAAAAAAAAAAACAAAAAAGATTAGAGACTATTGAGAAAAGTCTTTTAAAAGTGTACATAATTATTGCCTACATTCTAGTATACATATTAAAGAGAGTATCTGAACTCTGGGTTCATTTTGTCGGTCAAATCCGAGAATTCAATGTTTTCAAGTCTAACATATTGATCACCTAACTCTGCTCTTTGCTTATCTCTCTTTTTATTATCATAATGATAAGAGAAGTATAAGACGAACAAGAGAATTATGGAAGCACAGTAACAGCCGACAATAGCACCTTTAGCACTTTGATAAGTTGGTGCTTCGGAAGCTCTGAAAGTTTGTGGACCAATGATATTACCAGTACAGTATCCAAGGAGTAAAATAGCATTACCTACCAATTTCTTAGTGTGACCAGCGACATTAGACTGATAGATGGAAACGACACAGATAAATCCAATATCAGAAACTTGCATGATAATGTAACCCCCCAAACGAGAAGCCTTAGTAGGAGCAAATGCTAATAAACATGATCCAGTTAATGCAACACAAAGTGCTAAAGCAGAAACCACTAACCTATGTTTAATAATTTTATACTCGTGCAAGAGAGCCACGGCAATAGATCCAAACAAACCGTAAATGGAGCTGGTCATATTCATTGTTAAAGATTTTTTGACACTATATTTAAAATCTTCATTAAGTAAAATTGATGAGAAATTTGTAATACCACCATTTGGAACTTCTAATGCAATACCAATAACAAAGATTAACCAAGTCCTGTAATCGGTTAAACATTCAATCAATTGGGGCTTCTTAAAATGCCTATTACCAAACCCTTGGTTATTTGATCTAATTCTTTCAACTTGCATTAATTTTTCTTGAGGAGTTAAGAACCAAGCTTTACTTGGGTTATCTGGAATATGAAAGAAAAATGCCGCAGCCAGAAGCACGTTTAAAAGACCAATAACGATATACACCACCTTCCAAGAATGGATAGCCCAATTTTGTCCATGTATGTAAAGACCAAGGGCAAATGCATAACCGATAATAGCTCCAAGATTACAAGAGGCTAACCATATAGTAGTTCTTAAGAAATGTTCTTCTGCTTTATACCATTGAGAATTTAAGATCACCATCGCTGGAGTGAAAGCACTTTCAAGTATCCCTAATGCCACTCTAAGAAACATAAATCCTCCTAAATTAGCGGCTGGTGATAAACAAATAGTTATCCCCCATAATAAAATGAAAACTGAAGTTGCTTTTGCCACGGGGAATTTTTGTAAAATATAAGATGCCACTAATTCAAACGCCAAATATCCAAGGTAAAATGAAGTACCAACCCAAGAGTAAACATTGGATTTCATATTTAAGTCATCTCTTAATCCCATAATGGATGCAAAAGAATTTGCAATCTTATCCATGTACAGGACAGCATACATAAAGGCTAAGAAAGGCATCAAATATAAATCAGTTTTATTTAACAATTTCCTGTCTTCTTCGGGGGTTAAGACTATACCTTGAGATTGTAAGGCAATTTCCATGGCCTCATCAACATCTTTGGTGATGGCTATTTCTTCACCTCCTGGAGCTATGATATGCGCAATGGCATCATCTGAACCAAGAGCAGCCTTGGAGTTACTTGACAAGTAACTGGTAAGGACGTCCGTCTTGTTTGTCTTGTTGATAGATGAATCACTCATAAGATATGGAAAGTGGTAAAAATAAGATAAAATTTGGGCAATTTCTTGTCCTGATAAATAATTGACGGAATTGTTAGCGTGGAAAACTCAAGAAAAACCTTTAGGATAGTGAAAAAGTTTCTCCGCTTATCTTCACTAGGGTCGTAGACGCTCCAAATAGCGTTTCCGATCAAATTCCTATGCAATGTAACATTTCAAGCACCCGGAATGCTCAGAGCAAATTCTCGGAACTTTGGAACAATAGATAAGCTGAATTTGCCGCTTGTGACTACCGGATTGGTTAAGGAACCCCCACCAACAATGAAACCGGTCAACCAAACCCCTATGGAGACATAAAATTTCCAGTAGTTTTACATGAGTGTATTTGATTGTGCTCAGATCGAGATGCTTTTGACAAAGCCAAGACACCAAGAACTTTTTTAGCTGTCAAAAAATTGGCTTGACGTTTTTGGCGTGGGGGGTTCGTGTAGGGTCGCGCGCGCCCCATATCGGACTATGGCCGAAGTCGGCGGCCATGAGCGATGGGCTCCTAAGCAAGGGGCAGGTTTGAAGTGGCCCGTAAATTTAAGAGATCGATAGAATTAACCGATAAAAGTGTCTTCGAGGCGACATCATGTAAGCTACGAGATGACATGAAGTTAGGGACATCACATACCTCTGTGTGAATCTGAGCACTTAGAAGTTCTCTCCATTTTTGAGCACAAATGTGGAATTAGATTGTAGCCTGAGAAGCAGTTAGCTGGTATCGGCGAATGCCGAAAAGAGTTAAGTTGTACAGGTGCAGGCAAGCTAAACTGAGTACTTATCGCCCACACCATCTATGAACCCCGTTCTCTTTCTACAGGACTAGAGTTGACGCTAAGTGACTGGATCGCTTTCTTTAGTGGATGCAAAAAAAACTAATATCTACTCATATACAGGACTGAAGAAAGCTAGAAACTTAATGCATTGTGGCTAACTATGAAGGATGCATCACAAAATAGAGCTTATTGATGAGTAATTTAATGTTCATTAAATTTTCATTTAAGAATTTTCTAACTTTGACCTAAAAAGCGCCCTAGTTTCAACTAAAAAGTTCCTGCTATTGATAGGGAGATTCTACATGCAAAATTTAAGATCCTGATTTCTCCGAATTTTTATCTTATCTCCTTGAAAGATCTGGCGTCAATCTGTTTCAGTACTTCATAATTGATAACAAAGTTATTCCGTCACTTGATAATTTTTCTTACAACTTTCACGGTATACGTCCGCCTTCTTGTTAGCTAAACTGGAGACTTCAAACGGACCTCTGAAAAGTAGTTTGGGGATAAAAACCACCCGAGATTGCTATCTCTCACCAAAACTATTATGAGTGTTACAAAATTCAGTAAACCACCTCCTTGCAACCGCTTCTTCGCCTGAAACTACCCGATTTTCTGTGAGCCAAAAGATAAGAGAATCTCGGAATTGTGGACCTAACCACCGGGAAATTCCCGACCCCGCGGTGAACTAGATTTTAAATCTAACTCTTTAAATGGGAAGCTATCCGCAATTAACTAAATCAATCCAACATGTCTGAACAAAACAAATATTTCCCAAAAGAAAACTATACTAAATCCTTTTGGCTATCTCTCCAAGATCGTGAGGAATTCTCTACCCATAGAACTACGATTGAGCTCCCTCAGGAACTTGATGTAGTGGTTATCGGTGCAGGGTATGCAGGAACATCCACTGTACATTACCTTTATGAACAAGATCCCAATTTGAAAGTTGGATTGTACGAAGCTAGAACTGTTTGTTCTGGAGCCACTGGTCGTAATGGTGGTCACATAAAACCATACGGACACCGGATGTATGAACTATATGAAAGTATGTTGGGATTAAAGGGAGTCGCTGAAGTAGTCAATAATGAATTTGAACATTTATGGGCTTTGAAAAAACTCGTAGAAGATTTAAAAATTGATTGTGACTTTTATTTAACCAGGGCTTGTGACGTTTATCCGTATAAGGATACAAGAATTGAAGATGATTTAAGATGTTTCACAAAATTGATGCAAAATCCATATATTTATCCAGAAATGAAAAAACAATTTCAAGTATTCTATGGTGAAGACGCAAAGATTATATCAAAAGTCCCTGATACGGATATTGCCTTTAGTTATCCTGCAGCCAGTTGTTGGCCTTGGAAATTAATGACCGCATTGTTGAAACTAGCCGTTTCTAAAGGTTTAAATCTTCAAACGGGTACTTTAATTACCAGAGTTCTTCCTACATCAGATGGTAAGTGGGCTGTTCACACAAAAGATAGAGGGATAACTATTGCAGGTAAAGTGGTTTACTGTACTAATGGATACACCAAGGGTTTAATTGATGAATTGAAAGATGTTATTGTTCCTCAGAAAGCAGTGTGTACTTGTATTGAAACTACTGATAAGTCAAATGTTCCCCACTTATCAAATACCTATGGGATTTTCTCTTCTAAACCAAATAGCGATTATCTTATCAATAGACCTGATGGTAGAATCATTGTAGGAGGTCGTGATGAATCATTGATCCGAGCAGGCCAAGGATTATCTGTGATATATGACAATGTTGATGATACTTCCGTTCCTAAAGAATCAATTGAAGCATTTGATAATTTTATGCAACAAAGATTTAGCACTTGGAAAGAAACTGATGCTAAAGTTTCCAAAATTTGGTCTGGGGTTATGGGATTCACCAATGACTGGTTACCATACGTGGGGGAACTTGATTTAATTGGTAAAAAAAATTGTTATATAGCTGCCGGTTATAGTGGCCATGGTATGCCCAGAATTCTCTACAGTGGTAAAGCAGTTGCCACTTGTATTACCCAAGACAAGAAAGTTGAGGAAGTCAAGGATATTATTCCATTTGGATTCAAAATTACTGAAGAAAGACTAAAAAAGCAAAATATGTATGAAAAGTATCTTAAGAAACAAGCTGGCCTCATTTTGGGAACTAAGTCGAAAATTTAATTGAGCAAAATAGTGTAGCTAATAAGATAAATCCGTTTAAAAAAGTATTAGACCGTTAAGGTAGCACTAACAACATCGCAAACTTATACCATAACTCGACTCTTTTCATTGCACCACAGACCAGCCGCTATCTTTTGCTAAGAGCGGGCGATTGGTGTAGTGGTTAACATTTCTGCCTTCCAAGCAGGAGACATGGGTTCGATTCCCGTATCGCTCATAATTTTTTATTTTTGTTTCAAACATTTTCTTGTGTTACTACATTAGTGTTGTACCTCACTAAAACATTTCTTTTTTTGCGCACCAAGTTGTAAGAAGCTCGGTTATTGTTGTGGTCAATTGTGTTTGTTTATTGTTAATCAGATGCAAGTATATAACAAGCACAGACTTGTGCAACGAGGGGAATGGCCTTTACAATTTTTTTTATTTTTTATTGTTAATTTGTAGATCATAAACTAGGTGCCAAACGTCCGGAGCAAACGTTTTAACTTGGACAGTTTCCAAAGGAGTACAATTTGGAAAAAAATCACAAAGTTGTTGTGACACCGCATTGAATTCGTCTTTGTGAACATTTTCATGTACGTGTACCACTGGATTCATAGATGATAAACTGGCCAAATGTTTAGCTATTGGCCAAGCTTGTTTTGAAGAGGGTAGTAAACCAAGATTAATATGACTAACGGGCAAAGATGCTCGGTCTGGGAAGAGCTTTTGAGTTGATTCAATAGCCGTTTCATTGGAAGCATTAAATAAATAAGCTTGTGTAGTATTGTCAAGTTCATAAGCGTTTAATCTATATTTAAACCCATTAAGTTTACAATTCCGCGCCAATGCCTCAACCGACCAAGGATTCAACTCCCAGCACAAAACCTTCCCTCCATTTTTCAAATAGCTTAGAGTGAAATAGCCGATGCCTGCGTAGAGATCAAAAATCATGGAAGATTCAAGATTTTCAAACGAATCCAAGAGTCGCTTTTTCTCTTTAATATTACCTCTTGAGAACATCGTGTACATCGGTGCCCAAGTCTGTTTGATTCCGTTTTGAGTAGTTTGACACCAAAATGCTTGTTCGAAATCCGATTGTGTGGGAGAATGAAGAAGTTTTTCGGTTACTTTAGGTCCAAAATCTCCGTATAATGGCAAAATATTTATCGGGACTCTCATGACATCTGAGTTGATTATGGGTTTGTTAACAGCTACATGTGTCAATTGTTTGAAACATTTTTTCAATATAAATGCAAAGAGTGAATCTTTGATAGAATGTTTTTGAAATACATCCTGCCATTGATCTACATCGAAAGTACCGGAATTGAACAAAACCATTGGCTCATATAATACCCATCTTTTTGGAACAAATTTTGTTAAATTTTCATCATAATCAATATTACAATCAATGAAAAACTCTTTAATGGCATCAACTAATGCATTTTGTTTTATGCCCTGAGTGGCTGAGCATTGCGAATTGGCCTCGGCCCGTGGCGTTTCCTCATAGGTATCATATGCAACTGGGAAATCTTTTAGTAACGCAGAAAGTAAAATTTCCTTATTCGATGAGCAGGTTGTAAATATGTAAGCAAAGGCATCAAATTTTTCAATCCCTCGAAATTTATTGAGAAGGCCACGAGACTCAAGAATAGATTTGATTGATTTTATAAGGGTTAAGTCAGTCACTTGAACTTTGATCAACATGCTGATGTTATAAATTGGTAGTATTGGTCTTAATTTGATGGTCTAAATAAGTGTGCCCCTTACATAAGATTAGAAAAAAAGAACTTGTGCCTTCTATTTACGATTCGCATAACGGGAATTTTTCAAAATTTCAAATGGAGAACTTTTAGGTCTAAAAAGAAATAAATAAATAAATAATAAAATAAATGGATCAAGATCAGTGCATTTACCACGGAATTGGTGCGAATACAAAAAAAAAGTTGCTGGTTCTTTGAGTCTTGTTCTTTTATAAAATTATTGACTAATTATCCTGTAACTCTGGTTCACAGTGCCGTTTTATTCTTTTAAGTTTCTTTAGTTTTTTTTTAATTTTAATTTTTTTTAATTTTTCTGAGAAAAAAATCCAAGTGAAAAAAAAAAGTTATAACTAAAATCGTACTAGCTACTAATCTCTTTGAAAATTTTGTACCATTGAGATACTAAAACACAACGAGCCGACAAACCCACACCCACACCCACACTCACAATATCTTCAACACAGACTCGAGACCAATTCCATTGACCACAATTAACCTTAGACTATCCTTCTTTTCTTTTTCCTTCACTTGATTGGTTCGCCATTGCATTACCATCATTAAGCATATAAACAAGATAACTTTAACCACCTGACTTACCCCCTTACTACTTGAAGTTATCCCCCAAGAACATCAATTACCCCGTATCACTCTACCCACGTCAAAAACCCACGTCAAATATCAACGTCAACTATCAACTATCAACTATCATCGTTAAGAAGTAACTTCAATTCGTCTATCAACCCTTGAATAATGTCAGAATCTACGTCGGAAAATCGTCCTACGGAAGATTCAGGAGCCAATTTTCAAGCACGCAGGCCAAGGTCGCCTCAAGCAAAAGCTCAAGGAACTCCGGAACAAGATGAAAATTCAAAAGGAAATGTACCTGGAAATTTATCTGCAAATCTAACTGACAGTTCAACTTTAAATCCAATTTCAAGTGAAACACAAGGTGCTAGTTTACTCTCTAATTCATCAGAAGTTGCCAGTGCCGTTAATGGAGGAAGAGAAGTATCAAAAAAGATCCTTTATGTGGCCAGTTTACATAAATCTATTGATGAAACTCGCCTTTCCGAAGTGTTTTCTCAGTACGGTAGTATAAAGTTGATCAAAATTCTAAATGATAAAAATAAATTAGGTTTTAATTATGCATTCATTGAATTTAATCAATCGGAATGTGCTACTTCGGCTATGAAGGGATTAAATGGCAAAGAAGTAAATGATCATCCAGTGGTAATTAAATGGGCATACCATTCATCTAACGCTAATTCAGTTCAATCTACTGAACCAGTGTTTAATGTATTTGTTGGAGATCTAAGTCCAGAAGTTGATGATGAAGCCTTGAATAAAGCATTTTCAAAATTCAAATCATTAAGAGAAGCTCATGTTATGTGGGACATGCAAACTTCGAGATCTAGAGGTTATGGATTTGTTACATTTTTGGATCAAAATGATGCTCAGATGGCTTTGAGTACAATGAATGGCCAGAAAATCCTTGGTAGAACCGTGAGGTGTAATTGGGCTTCACATAAACAACAAGCTTCAACTAAAAAGGGTAGAAGAACCAGTCAACTTTTCACGACTTCTCCAATCATTCCTTTTAGCCAATTCCAAACAGGGGTTATACATCCAGGATTACAAGCATCACCGGTGCCGGTGGCAGAGATAGGGCAAATGCCAGGACAAATGCTGGTGGCAGGACAAATATCAGGACAAGTACCAGTACCACAACACCAGGTACCAGTACCAGTACATCACCAGGTTTATCCCTTGTCCGGACACATAAACGCTGGAATGTCACTTACTCCACCTCCAAGTCAAGGAGTGAACCAATCATCAATTCCATCAAATTTTGGAGTTGGTGAAACAAGAAATGTTAACGAACTTTTACCAAGGTTTGATATGTTAGATATTAGTAATTCTAAACCAAGCATCCCAGTGTTATCACCACAATCATTTGACATTGTTTTGAGACAAAGTCCAACCTGGCAAACTACCGTATATCTTGGTAATATTGCCCATTTCACGCAACAAAATGAATTAATCCCATTAGTTCAAAATTTTGGATACATTGTAGATTTAAAGTTTCACCCTGAAAAGGGTTGTGCGTTTGTAAAATATGATAGTCATGAGAGAGCTGCATTAGCTATAGTTCAATTAGCAGGGTTTAAACTTAACGGTAGACCATTAAAATGTGGTTGGGGAAGGGACAGATCCCCTTATAGAGCTCAATAGAGGTTGCAAATTTTTTTCAAGTGGTAGCTCTTAGACTAATGTCCACTGCATCATTGCTTAAAGAGCATAAATCGTATATAACATGTAATAAAAATAAAAGACCTTCTGATCACAAGATAGCTAGCCAAATGTATTTAGTTTTTTTTCTCATCTCAAATTCTCAAAAAAATCATTAGTTTTAACCAATTTAGCAAATACTGAACAGATTAGAGTATTGAATTTATTGGATTAATAGTAATTTCCCATATAAGTCACTGTAATTCTGCCCACAGATAAAGGGCTCGAGTTTCTATGAAATTGCAAATTTCAAAACTATTCCTTGCTATATTATTTTTACCAATTTATTATTTTTTCCAGAACTCCGTCACGGTGCTGTTTTTAAAACTTTGGTCTTCAATTCCTTCTAAGATCACCACCAGCTTATCGGTTGTTGTCATATCCTTTCTTTTAATCAACCGTCGCTATCCTTTGTTCCAAAATATTAACCAGTCATTAGATCTAATATTTAACAATATGAATAATTATAAATTTTTACAATCCAAAAGGTTTGGTAATCGTTCCAAGTTGCCTAAAGAAGTCAAATTTGCCTTGAAAAACGGGGGTGAACTTGGAGGTATTTCCAATGATGGAAATACTTGTTTCATGAATTCTGTAATCCAATCTTTAGCATCTTCAAAACATTTCGTTTCATTCATTGATAGTTATTTATATGAGAACGTTGATATGGTTGATGAAAACATTACTCAAACAATAAGAACCACTCGTTTTAAATCAAAATTACCTTTCACCGTCGCGTTGAAAACTTTAATAGATAATGTCAATGGCAAATACGGTGAAAGAAGTAAAGAATTTTCTACAAGACCTTTATTGAATAAGATGCCTGATGGCCCTAAACAAAATTTCTTCAGCGGTTATAATCAAGAAGATGCCCAAGAATTTTATCAATTAGTTATGAGAATTTTGGAAAAAGAATACAAGAAACTTCAGGCCTCCATTTTGGATTCCAAGGCCACTACTCCAGAACCAGACCACGAGGAATCTGACAAAGATCAGTATGTAGATATATCAGTGGTGAAGGCTGACAGTGGGTTCGAAGATTTGGGGGTTTTAAGTACCGTTTACGTACCGGCATCACAAGTTGACCCAAATTTAGTGGATGCAGATCATAAAGTTAAACCATTGGAATTGATAACTCCTGTGGATGGGGTTTCTGCTGAAAGAATTGGTTGTTTAAGCTGTGGTGAGGGTAGTGGGATTCGCTACTCTGTGAATAGTGGATTAAGTTTGAATTTACCTAACAAGGCTGCCTCTTACTACTCAGGATTTGAATTACAAGAATTATTAAGTGATTGGATAACTCCAGAAATTATCGAAGATGTAAACTGTAACAGATGTGGATTAGAACACACCAAAGCTCATCTAATTACTTTATATAAGAACACTGGTAACGAAAAGATTAAAGAACGGATTGAAAGATTAGAACAAGCACTCGATAAAAAAAGTATCACTGACGAAGTGTTTGAAGAATTGAGTGTGAAGAATATGACCCAAAAGTCTAAGAAATCAAAGCAAATCATATTGAGTAGACCTCCTCCACTTTTATCCATTCATATTAACAGGTCTGTGTTTGATCCAAGAACCTACATGATTGTGAAAAACTCCAGCAAGGTTTCTTTCCCTCTGAAGTTGAATTTGGCTCCCTACGTAGCTGAACCAAAAGATATTAATATGGATGCCAGATTACCATTCAGAAAACAAGAAGAAAGGGTCAAGACGTTCTCTGAGTTCACAGGTGATAATCCGACCGGTGCCAAATCCACCAACTCGGAGCTCAGTTCTGATTCTCTTTTAGAAGATGGAAACAGCGAAGAAGGGAACAGTGAAGATGGTAATACCGAAAAAACTGCCGCTACTACCCCAGAAGCCAGCATTACTCTTGATCCAAGACTAGTATACGACTTGAAAGCAGTAGTTTCTCACTACGGTACTCACAATTATGGTCACTATATCTGTTACAGAAAGTTGAGAGGCACATGGTGGAAGATTAGTGATGAATCTGTGTACGTGGTCACCGAGGACGAGGTACTAAACTCCCAAGGAACATTCATGTTGTTCTACGAGTACAATGATGGAACAAAGGAAGATCTTGTCCCACTCGATGAGAAAGATGAGAGTGATGAAGAGCTCGAAGATAATGAAGGAGAAAAAGTTGGATCTGATGTAAATCTCAACGTAAACATGAATGCTTCGGATGATGACTTGTACGAAAGTAGTGGATTAAGTAATGATGAAACTGAAAAACCTTCAAACATTACGCAACAACCGAGTGAACCATTGGAAAATCTTGAACTAGATGAGTATACTACCGGAGAAGAAAGAGCTTTCCATATGTAGACATGTGTAGTGGTAATGTGAAACGTCTGTAAGCGTAGCACATTCGTGTATATAATTCTCTGGTCTCATCTCAATTTTTCGCATCCAATTTTTAGATCACATAAGTGAAGCTTATCAAAGAAATGGCTAGAAAACTTAAGGGAAGAAACGTGGGTAAAAAAGGACTAAAGGGTGCTCTTGCCAGGAACTCAATAATAGAAGAAGAGAAGAAAAAGCAACAAAATAAATTGGAAGGGGCTCTTGAACTGAAGAAATTGAAAGAAAAAAGCATAAAGCTGGGGAAGAGTAAAAATGTTCAAAACAACTCTACTCAAAATAACCAGAAAGGATTGATACCATTCTCGTTTGAAGATACGGTACTCCTAATTGGGGAGGGTGACTTTTCATATGCTGAATCTATTGTGACACAAAATTATATAAATCCGAAAAAACTCATTGCAACAAGTTTTGATTCAGCTGAATCTGTGAAGACCAAGTATTCTGATGTACAAGCAAGATTGGAATTTTTGGCAGAAGAAGGGGTAACTGTGCTCCATGATATAGATGCTACAGATCTTATGGCAAGCTTTAGACTTGATACGAAAAAGGGTAGAGCTAATAGTATTTTTAAGAACAAGAGACTTCAACTTATCATGTTCAATTTTCCTCATACAGGAAGAGGAATGAAAGATATGGATAGAAATATCAAAGATCACCAAGAGTTAATGTTGAGATATTTTACGAGTTGTAAGCAATTGCTTGGATTTGTTAATGATGAATCTAACAGTAGTTTTGGAGGTTATGGACTTGATTCTGTGACCGGGAAAGTAGTGGTATCCCTTTTTGAAGGAGAACCTTATAATTCTTGGACGATAAAGATTTTGGCCAAGAGTCAAAATTACAAGGTGGAAAAGAGTGGAAGATTTGAATGGAGTTTATTCCCTGAGTATCATCATAAAAGGACCACTAGTGGGGTTGGAGATACTACCAAGCCTGCGGCTGAAAGAGATGCTAGAGTGTATGTGTTTGAGCCATTTACAAAGTTGAGGAAGTCAGAGAAGAAGGATGATGACGATAGTGATAGTGATTAGAGTGAAAGCATGATAGAGAAATCATATACAATAGACAATAATCATAAGCAATAGTAATCATATATAATGACAATCATATATTCGTAGCTTCAAGCAGGGTAGACTCTAACACATTGTGAAAGAGAAAATACCTCTTTAGTCAATGGATCTTCAATCTTGCTCGTACTGGAAGCAGCATTTCTAAGCTCAGATTCAGTGGTGAGTTTATCCATTGGGTATATGTTCCCGTTGGGGAGTTTGTATGGATTGTTGAAGACACTGGTGATTAATTGAGCAAACGGAAGGTTTCTACTTAATTTGTATAACTCAGGTGAACAAACTGGACAATTATTGATCTTATTTAACTTTTTATAGTAGTAATTAGGACCTCTAAACTTCCGATCTTTTAATGAAGTGAATGGTTCAGCCTCAGTATCTGAATCCACAAAAATTGTATTCTCATTGTTACAATAGCAAGATTTGGTTTTCAAACTGGATAATCCAGCACTCAAGTAGATGAACAATGGATAATTTTTGGAAATCCCGTATAGTTGAGTGAAGTTCCTGATAAAAGATTCTGAAAGTTTAATCCATCTATCATCGCTAATAAGTTTTTCATAGTCGTAAAATCGGGAGGACATTTTCATGGTCGAACTAGAATAATCAGACAAGCTATTGGTAGGAATATTTACTGCCAAATAGATCAAAGATCTACCAATTTCCTTCATTTTCTTAGAGTTTTGTTCATAGTTCTGCCTTTCATTCTCCGAATAGTTATCGATGTTCCCACTCGGAGAGAGGTAAGTGTGAGAGAAATTGATTGCTTCATTGATTTCGCCCCTTTCAATAAACGATAAGAATTTACAATACTGGATTTCAAATTCCAAGTTTGAACCAATTTTCTTCAAGGCCGTTCTGTTTTCGTCAAACCAGCTGACTAAACAAGTGAGATCATGGTGTTCGATAATTGACACAAACACCCTGTTGTAAGTATCAAAAAGATCGTAATCTACAAGCTTCATGTACTTAGGATTGGATGCTGAAAGAGCTTTGAGAAGTTCAAGACCTACTGAGCTTGAGGACCCGATACTACCCATGCTGGACTTTATAAGGTAATCAATAATCAATAAATTTGTTTGATCTCGATACCAATTGATAAGATTGTTGTTGTGGAAGTCCAATTGACGGTCATCGCTTTCTACTTCCTCTTCAATAGCTGAATCTGGATCACTATCCTGAGCTTTTTCCCTTTCCTTTGGTTTAATGGTATATTTTGTTAATTCTTGGAGGTGTTCAAGTCTGGCCGTTAAACGGGCCCTGTACTCTTCGTCTTTCCTTATAGCAGTCGTGAGTTTACGTTGGAAAGCCTCAAAACTTTTGCGGAGTTTTTTAATCATTTCTAGTTTAATATTAGTGGGAAGATTCGGATTCTTTTTAATATTTGATACTTCATTTGTGATTTGACGTTTTTGTTTTTCAGTAAGTTTTTGGATGGTTTTGAAATTCTTCCGTACAAGCTCAGTGGGGATCTTGAATTGAGACAGTCCCGTTTGGATGTGGAAATTAAGTGAAGGAAGTGATGGTTCACTCATTGATAAGGGAGAATATTGAGATTAGAGAATTTGATTGAAAAAATAATTTGGCTGAAAAATATTTTGAGAGTTGTACGCGTATGAGTTGGTATAAACCTAGTAATAAAATAGAAGTCGAGCTGACACCACCAAAGAAGCCGTACGTACAGGTGCCCAGTTCTTCGCCTATCGCGGTCAAGTCTTCACCCCAGTCTAATTCGACTTCAAACACGCCTGAGCTCCCATCGATTAAGAAGCTCGATGAGGCTACACAGAGATCATTAGAGAGTAGACGTCAAGCATTAAGAAACCACAAAGATTTCCCGATGGTCCGCAAACGGTTTCTGTACCTCCCGGAATCGGCCATATTTAAGGGATTCGTGAAGGGACGGGGGAATTTAAGAGAAATCACCAAATGGTTGACGGAAAATTATAGTAGAGATGAACTAGTGAAGAAACAACAACAAGAAGAAGAAAAGAAACGAGTAGAGGAGGAAAAAAGAAGACATCAAGAAAATACTCAAAAATTATTACGGGAGTATGAAATACAAGAAAAAACTGAAAACAAGTTAGAAGTAAAAAACTCAGATACAGAACCAGATTCTGATAAGGAAATTGGCCAACAAAAAAGACATATTGAGGAAGATGACAGTCCTATAAAAGTTAGAGGTAAAAGTAGGAAAAAAATCGTGGAATCGCCCACCAAGTCTCCCATCAAATCTTTTGAAAGTACCAAAGTTGAACTTAACAAACCAAAAGTTTCAATTCTTGACAAGTATAAAGCCAGAAAACAAGTTAATATCATGGACTTGATGAATCATAAACGCAATGAAGCTGAACCGAAAAAGAAGAAACTAGTGAGATTATCAAGCCTTAATGATTCTCGTACATCCACATCTGCTTCCACTTCGCCATCTCCAGATCTAAAGTCTCAGTCTCTTAAATCCTTTAGCTATCAGGACAACGGATTGTCCTCGTTTAAGAAATCCATGGATGGTAAGATTATCAGAACGTCTTCTCCATTTACTGATGAACAAGATGAATTGGATGCATTAGAAGCCAAAATCAAGCAGAATAAACGGAATAAAAAAGTTAAAGCACAAGATGTCTTCTCTGACGATGAAGGTTCTGATGGGATGTCGGAAGATGATTACGCCGAGGATAATGGATTGACATCTATGGATGGTAAGCTTCTTGAATTTTTAAATAATGCCTCCGCACAAGATCTTCTGGAACTTGGAAATGTTTTACCTGAAGTAAGTGAGTTGATTATCAGTATGAGACCATTTACTGATATTTACAAAGTGGCTGAAGAAAACTTTGACACTAAAAAAGATGTCAAAGAAGAAGCCGGTAAAAAGAGAAAAGGTACTCGGAAACCTTTGGGCCAAAAACTAGTTGAAAATATTGAGACTAATTTAAAAGGTTACCGGGCCGTTGACTCATTAGTGAAGAAATGCTCTGATGTAGGACAACTCATATCCAAGCAAATGGAATCCTGGGGTGTAACCGTCACGGGACAAGATGGTGAATTGGAAATGGTTGATATTAAACCCGAAAAAGAGGTCATTGAAATTGAAACCAAGGATGAAGATGAGGATGATGATTTGCAAGTGGTTACACAGCATAAGAAGAGTTTGGGGTATATTCATGAAGCGCCAGAAAATTTCAATCCGGAATACGAGTTGAAAAACTATCAAGTGGTGGGTTTAAATTGGTTAAACTTATTGTATACCAATAAACTATCCTGTATCTTGGCTGACGAGATGGGGTTGGGTAAAACCTGTCAAGTTATTGCCTTTATGGCTCATATCAAAGTCACCAATCCAGACAACGGACCTCATTTGGTCGTGGTCCCTTCTTCAACATTGGAGAACTGGTTAAGAGAATTTAATAAGTTTTGTCCTGATATTGTAGTTCAAGCCTATTATGGCAGTCAGGCAGAAAGGGAAGAGTTGAGATACGAATTAAGGAAACTGAAGTATGATGTCTTAGTTACCACGTATAATTTGGCGTCAGGATCATCTAATGATTTTAAGTTTCTTAAGAATCAAGAATTTGAAATTGTTGTTTATGATGAAGGTCATATGTTGAAAAATTCCAATTCGGAAAGGTATAATAAATTAATGCGGTTGAATGCTAAATTTAGACTTTTATTGACTGGTACACCCTTGCAAAATAATTTAAAAGAGTTGGTATCGCTATTGGCATTCATGCTCCCTCATTTATTTTCTGAAAAGAAAGAAGATCTTCTGGCAATTTTCAATCAAAAGGCCAAGACTACTGATGCCAATGATAAGTATAACCCCTTATTATCAATTCAAGCCATATCCAAGGCCAAGACCATGATGACTCCATTTGTATTAAGACGTAAAAAACTCCAAGTTTTAAAGCATTTACCAGAGAAGATTCACACCAAAGAGTGCAGCAAGTTAACCATACTTCAAAAAGAGATTTATGATGAATATTTGGTCAAGGGCAAAGCTGTTAGACGTGAAAGAGAGAGAAGGAAGCTTCTAACCGGTAAAGAAGCTGAAGCTGCCAGAAAAGAACCAATTGAAGCATCAACTAATTTATTAATGAATTTGAGGAAAGCTTCATTACATCCACTATTGTTTAGAAGACATTATACTACGCAAGATTTAAGTAAGATGTCCAAGGCTATTACAAATGAACCGGAATATGCTGATGCTAATGTTCAATTTATTTTTGAAGATATGGAAGTTTGTTCTGATTATGAGCTTGATGGATTATGTAGAAAGTTCCCGAAAACATTAAACCAGTACAAACTAGACGAAAGTGCATACCTCGATAGTGGTAAAATTAGTTCACTAGCCAAAATATTAAATCAAGTGATGAACCAGGGAGAGAAAGTGTTGGTATTTTCATTATTCACACAAGTATTGGATATTTTAGAACAAGTAATGTCGATTAAAAATATTAAATTCTTGAGGCTTGATGGTTCAACTTCGGTTGAAAATAGACAAGATTTAATCGACAAATTCTATGAGGATGAAACAATTCCTGTATTCCTTTTGAGTACCAGGGCTGGTGGATTTGGTATTAATCTTGTGGCCGCAAACAATGTGGTGATTTTCGATCAATCGTTTAATCCTCATGATGACAAACAAGCTGAAGATAGAGCTCATAGAGTTGGCCAGACCAAAAAAGTTACGGTAACTCGGCTTATTAGTGAAGGCACAATTGAAGAGAACATCTTACAATTGGCCGAGAATAAGTTACAGCTTGACCAATCAATTAGTATGGAGAATGAAAGTGTTGTTGAAGAAAAAGCTGCAGGTTTATTTGAAAAATTGTTGTTTGAATAGTGATAGTGTTCATAGAAACGGAAACGGAACTTCTGAGCGGAGCTAATGCCGAAAATGGTAGCTACTGCGAAACAGTTAGAGACAATGCGACGGAATACTTACATATGCCGGAAACATTGATTTAATATAAATATACTGAGATTCCCAGGTAATTATGTTATCAAATCTGAATCTACGATGACTACTTATCTAATTACCGGAACTAACCAAGGAATTGGCTACGAATTTGTCAAACAGCTCGTTGCTGATAAAAACAATTTTGTTTTTGCAACCGTTAGAAGCCAAGACAAGGCTAAAGTTGTCGAAGAATTAGGTGAAAATATCAAGGTGATTGTAATTGATATGCAACAGGATGTTGAAGATTTCAAGACTGCTTTCAAAGCCATCGATAGAGAGTTGGATATTGTTATTCACAACGCCGGAATTGGAACCGAAGATCCTTTGGCTCCTACAATTGACCAAGATATCGATGAGTATCTTTCAACGTTCAACGTTAATGTTGTTGGTTGTGTTAAGGTGTATCAAGCAGTATATCCTTATTTATACAAGGGTAGTGGGATAAAGAAATTTATCGCTATTTCTTCAAGTGTTGGCAGTATTGGACTTTTGTTAAATGGAGGAATGGGTCCTTATGCCGTTTCCAAAGCAGCATTAAATTTTCAAATTAGGAAAATTGCCGCTGACCATGCTAAGGGGAATAATGAGGTCGCTAAGAAGTCGGTAGTTCTAAGCGTATCACCTGCTCTTGTGGCAACCAATCTTGCCAAGTCACGTATTGGTGTTGTAGATCCAAGTATTTTTATGCCAGTTGAAGAAAATGTGGCCAAAAACTTGAAAACAATTCATGCTGCTACCCCAGAGATGAATGGTAATCTTTACGATGTTGAAGGTGAGAAGCTTCCATTCTAAGTTCAGTAGTTAGTTTGTTTGAAATAAAAGATAAAATAAATAGAATAGATTATATGGAGTAGATAATATGAAATAAAATACAGCCATTCAAGCTGTGTATGCTGAACTGAGATCTCTTCCACTAGAATGTTCTAACATAGACCGTAATAGGTGTTGTGGTCTACTGGGCATGTTGTGTGTAAAAGATAGTCGAATAGCAGCAACAAGAAATCGGAACTTCTATGAAGTCCGAGAGGGTAAGCCCGAGGAGCGGAAAAATAATTCCGAGGAGCCGAGAACACTTCCGGGTACTGAGAATACAATTCCGGGGGCTAATAAAAAAACCTGTTAGCGGAAAACGGAAGTTGGAGGACCCCAAACCTTTTGTATATAAAGATCCAAATGTCAGTTCAATTACGATATCAAATCTGAATCTACAATGCCTTCTTATTTAATTACAGGGACTAATCAAGGAATTGGTTACGAATTTGTCAAACAGCTCGTTGCTGATAAAAACAATTTTGTTTTTGCAACCGTTAGAAGTCAAGACAAGGCTAAAGTTGTCGAAGAATTAGGTGAAAATGTCAAGGTGATTGTAATTGATATGCAACAGGACGTTGAAGATTTCAAGACTGCTTTCAAAGCTATCGATAGAGAATTAGACATTGTTATTCACAATGCAGGTGTTGCAACCGATATGCCCATGCCTCCAACAGTTGACCAAAATATTGAAGACTATTATTTGTTATTCGATGTCAACGTTGTTGGCTGTATCAAGGTATATCAAGCAGTCTATCCTTACTTATATAAGGGTGATGGGGTAAAGAAATTCATTGCTATTTCCTCAGTTGTTGGAAGTACTGAAATTATGTTTGGTGGAGGATTGGGACCATACGCTCTTTCTAAAGCTGCCTTAAATTTCCAAATCAAAAAGATTTCTGCTGATCACGCTAGTGGAAGCAACGAAGTGGCCAAGAGATCGATAACCTTAGGTGTATCTCCAGGTTTAGTTGCCACTAATCTTAATAAGACAAGTCACGCTCTGATCGATCCAAGTGCCTTCATGCCAGTTGAAGAAAGTGTGGCAAAGAACTTAAAGACCATTCACAATGCTACCCCAGAGATGAATGGTAACTTGTACAGTGTTGAAGGTGACAAAGTTCCATTTTAAAACACTAGTAGTTTGTATTGTTTAAAACAAAAAATAAAATAAAATAGTGTTATATGAAGTAAAACGAGATTCACACACCGTACTAGTTGCCCATTATATATAAAGCTTATTAAAGGTGGGTTGGGGGTAGGTGGAGAAAACATACAACCAGTCAAGTTGTGTATGTTGTGGTCTACTATTCATTCGACTAGTAATTCGAAACATTACCGCTTTTCTGGACCAATTTTCAACGCTAGCTTTTTTACAAAAGGTTTACCAAAATTTGGTGATGAGTTGGAAGAGAAAGGCAGGAAGGGATTCGTTCAACCATTAAAGAAGCTTAAACAGCTAAGAGCATTCAACTGATGCCCAACGGGAAATCGGAACTTCGTGAAGTCCGATTGCCGAAAATGAGCCCAAAAGAACTAAAGTCCAAAAGGTAAGTGCGAAACGGCGAGTTAAAAACGTCCTGGTGCTCCGTGAATAAAACATATATAAAGACCCAAATGTCAGTTCAATTACGATATCAAACTTGAATCTACGATGCCTACTTATTTAATTACCGGGACTAACCAAGGAATTGGTTACGAATTTGTCAAACAGCTCGTTGCTGATAAGAACAATTTTGTTTTTGCAACCGTTAGAAGCCAAGACAAGGCTAAAGTTGTCGAAGAATTAGGTGAAAATATCAAGGTGATTGTAATTGATATGCAACAGGATGTTGAAGATTTCAAGACTGCTTTCAAAGCCATCGATAGAGAGTTGGATATTGTTATTCACAACGCCGGAATTGGAACCGAAGATCCTTTGGCTCCTACAATTGACCAAGATATCGATGAGTATCTTTCAACGTTCAACGTTAATGTTGTTGGTTGTGTTAAGGTGTATCAAGCAGTATATCCTTACTTATATAAGGGTGATGGGGTAAAGAAGTTTATTGCTATTTCTTCAATTGTTGGAAGTACTGAACTTATGTACGGTGGAGGTATCGGTCCATACGCTCTTTCCAAGGCTGCTTTAAATTTCCAAATCAAAAAGATTTCTGCCGATCACGCTAGTGGGACTAACGACGTAGCTAAGAACTCGATAACCTTAAGTGTATCTCCTGGTTTAGTTGCCACTAATCTTACCAAGTCAGGCCAAGGTCTTATTGATCCAAGTGAGTTTATGCCAGTTGAAGAAAGTGTGGCAAAGAACTTGAAGACAATTCACGATGCTATCCCAGAGATGAATGGTAATCTTTACAATTTTGATGGTAAGAAGCTTCCATTCTAAATAAAGTAGTTAGAATTGTTTTAAACAAACAACAAACAGAATAGTGTTAAATGAATTAAAATAACCATTCAAGTTGTGTATGTTGAACCGAAATCTCTTTCACTTAAGTGCTCTAATATAGATTGTTTTGGCTGTCGTGATTTACTGGACCATGTTTCACCGAGCCATGTTGGGTGCAAAAGATTGTTTCATCAGCAAGCGGGAACTTTTGCGGAGTCCGAGGGCCAAAAAAGGTACACATGAGGGCCCAAAACAAAAGTACGAGACTCTAAAATGTAGGTGCGAAACGGAAAGCTGAAGGACTCCGTGAACAATTTTTTGTATATAAAGATCCAAATGCCCGTTGAATTACGATGTCGAACTTGAATCTACGATGCCTACTTATTTAATTACCGGAACTAACCAAGGAATTGGTCATGAATTTGTCAAACAGCTCGTTGCTGATAAGAACAATTTTGTTTTTGCAACCGTTAGAAGTCAAGACAAGGCCAAAGTTGTCGAAGAATTAGGCGAAAATATCAAGGTGATTGTAATTGATATGCAGCAGGATATTGAAGTTTTCAATACTGCTTTCAAAGCTATCGATAGAGAGTTGGATATTGTTATTCACAATGCAGCTATTTCAACCCCTGTACCTATGCCTCCAACAGCTAAACAGAATATTAAAGACTATTATTTGTTATTCGACGTCAATGTTGTTGGATGTATCAAGGTATATCAAGCAGTCTATCCTTACTTATATAAGGGTGATGGGATAAAGAAATTCATTGCTATTTCCTCACTTGTTGGAAGTACTGAACTTATGCATGGCGGAGGTATGGGTCCATATGCTCTTTCTAAAGCTGCCTTGAACTTTCAGATTAGGAAGATCTCTGCCGATCATGCTAGCGGAACTAACGAAGTGGCTAAGAAATCGTTGGCTTTTTGTGTATGTCCAGGTTTAGTTGCCACTAATCTTACCAAGTCAGGTCAAGGTCTTGTAGATCCAAGTGTTTTTATGCCAGTTGAACAAAGTGTGGCAAAGAACTTAAAGGCCATTCATGCTGCCACTCCAGAGATGAATGGTAATGTTTATCACGTTGAAGGTAAGAAGCTTCCATTCTGAGTATAGCAGTTAGTATTGTTTCAAACAGAAGATAAAATAAAATAGTATGAGATGTATGAAATATATGAAATAAAATAAACCATTCTAGCTGTGTAAATTGGTCTGAGATCTATTCCACTTAAATTTGCCAATATGAATCGTACTGGCCGCCATGGTTTACCGGGTCCAGGTAATGATTCGTTTAATCTATTACTATCTAGTATCATCTATTTGACCAATAACTTGGTACGACAACACCCAGTTATTTACTTAGACGCAAGAAAACATTAATCTAAGTTTGACTAAGGGTTGGACGAAGGAATCATTCATTTATTGAAGACGCAGAATCAGTCCAGGAATAGGATTGATGCTACCACAAGTTAAGTTGCAAATTTAGTAAGCGAAATCTCAATCCGAGAGCCGAAAATGAGAGTACAAAACCACCAAGAGTAAAGGAAGAAGAATGCTTACATGTGCTGGAACTATTCCAAGAATACAATTGATGCTAGCACAAGTTAAGCCGCAAATTTAGTAAGCGCAGTCTAAATCCGACCGCCGAAAATGAGAGCACAAAACCACCAAACGTAAAGGAAGAAGAATGCTTACATATGCCGGAAGCATTGATTCAATATAAATATACTATGATTCCCAGTTAATTATGTTATCAAATCTGAATCTACAATGCCTACTTATTTGATTATCGGAGCTAACCAAGGAATTGGCTACGAATTTGTCAAACAGCTCGTTGCTGATAAAAACAATTTTGTTTTTGCAACCGTGAGAAGCCAAGACAAGGCTAAAGTTGTCGAAGAATTAGGTGAAAATGTCAAGGTGATTGTAATTGATATGCAACAGGACGTTGAAGATTTCAAGACTGCTTTCAAAGCTATCGATAGAGAATTAGACATTGTTATTCACAATGCAGGTGTCGCAGTCCCTTTGCCTCTTCCACCAACAGCCGAACAACATATTAAAGACTATTACTTTACATTCGATGTCAATGTTGTTGGGTGTATCAAGGTATATCAAGCAGTCTATCCTTACTTATACAAGGGTGATGGGGTAAAGAAATTCATTGCTATTTCCTCAATTGCCGGAAGTGCTGAACTTATGTTTGCTGGAGGATTCGGACCCTACGCTCTTTCTAAAGCTGCCTTAAATTTCCAAATCAAAAAGATTTCTGCTGATCACGCTAGTGGAAGCAACGAAGTGGCCAAGAGATCGATAACCTTAAGTGTGTCCCCTGGCATGGTTGAGACCAATATGACAAGACCAAGTAAACATCTTTTAGATCCAAGTGCTTTTATGCCAATTGAAGAAAGTGTGGCCAAGAACTTAAAGACCATTCACAATGCTACTCCAGAAATGAATGGTAATCTTTACGATGTTGAAGGTGACAGGGTTCCATTCTAAATACAAGTATTTAGTATTGTTTAAGACAAACATTCAAATAAAATGCAACCATTCAAGCTGTATGTGTTGAAATTACGTTTCTTTCATGTAGTCGTTCGAATATGGATCGTACTGGGTATTAAGATCTACTAGGTTATGCCCGGAAATAAAGATACACTCAGATTTGGAACAGACCAAAAGCTAGCCAATTATTTCCTTTGGTCCGACAACAGTCCCATGAAAAAAGAGAAAATAACCAAGAGCTATATCCCATTCAGCATGATACGCAATGGGGCACAACTGATAAACCATCATTTAATTTTAGTTGTACACAAATTCGAACATTTGGTGCAGTACCTCCTGGTACAGGTTTAGCAGCAGCACCAGTATCGCTGGTACCGTTATTTCAGGTTGGAGCCAAAGAAAAGCCCTCAATTTCTTTAGAACCAACAATTGTTGCGGCTGAACACCAATTTATACATCTGTTAATCGGTACCCCTACTTAATTCCAAAAATTGGTATCGCTATGTGCCCCTGTTTGCTTGCTACTGAAAAAGAGAGAATCTCTAGTAACTTTCAACTCTTTGTCTCTTCAACAAAAGGTTCATATAAATTTGATCAAGGGTTGGACAAGAAAGGCAGCGAATGAATTGTTCAAATATCCAAGAAACTAAAGCAGCCCAGGAATTCGGTTGACACTAACACAAGTGGATTAGTAAAATTAGTAAAATTAGTAAGGGCGAGGGATCTCGGAACTTAACCCAAATCCGAGAGCCGAAAGGAAGAGCCAAGTGTGAAAAAATGCTTATGCCGGCAACATTGATTCAATATAAAAATACTAGGATTCACAGGTAATTATGTTATCAAATCTGAATCTACAATGCCTACTTATTTAATTACCGGGACTAACCAAGGAATTGGTTATGAATTTGTCAAACAGCTCGTTGCTGATGAAAATAATTTTGTTTTTGCAACCGTGAGAAGTCAAGACAAGGCTAAAGTTGTCGAAGAATTAGGTGAAAATGTCAAGGTGATTGTAATTGATATGCAACAGGACGTTGAAGATTTCAAGACTGCTTTCAAAGCAATCGATAGAGAGTTGGATATTGTTATTCACAATGCAGGTGTCTCAACCCCTTTGCCTCTTCCACCAGCAGCTGAACAAAATATTAAAGACTACTACTTTACATTTGACGTAAATGTTGTTGGATGTATCAAGGTATACCAAGCAGTCTACCCTTACTTATACAAGGGTGATGGGGTAAAGAAATTTATTGCTGTTTCCTCAGTTGTCGGAAGTACCGAACTTATGTTTGGTGGAGGATTGGGACCATACGCTCTTTCTAAAGCTGCCTTAAATTTCCAAATCAAAAAGATTTCTGCTGATCACGCTAGTGGAAGCAACGAAGTGGCCAAGAGATCGATAACCTTAAGTGTGTCCCCTGGCATGGTTGAGACCAATATGACAAGACCAAGTAAACATCTTTTAGATCCAAGTGCTTTTATGCCAATTGAAGAAAGTGTGGCCAAGAACTTAAAGACCATTCACAATGCTACTCCAGAGATGAATGGTAACTTGTACAGTGTTGAAGGTGTCAGAGTTCCATTCTAAACACAAGTAGTTAGTATTGTTTTAAAAAAACAAATAAAATGCTACAAGTAGTAAATATTGAATAAGATAATATGAATTTGACAATATGTGTAAATAGATTATAAATCCAGGTGATGGAAATCGTACACCTTACTGTGGAAGTACCTGGTTCTGTTTCCAAGTGATCATCTATTAAACGTCTAGTGGTATTTTATGTATGGCTATTTTTTTTTTGATCTAGTTATTTTCGGATTTCGCATTAAAGTTAACATTCATCTCATCATGTTCTCTAGAACCATTCGATCATTTAAACCTAGGGGTTATTATAGATCCCTTTTCATCCAAACTATGGAAACTCCTAATGAGCATGCTTTGAAATTCCTCCCTTCAATGAAAATCCTTGAAGAAAATGAAACAAAAGAGTTTTTAAGTGGCCGAGAAGCTTCGATTAGTCCATTAGCTTTAAAACTTTTCAGTATTGATGGGGTTAAATCCATAATGTTTGGTAGTGATTTTATCACCGTAGAGAAGCACCCTAATGACTTGCATTGGTCCCTTTTAAAACCGGAAATATTTTCCATTTTAACTGAATGTTTAACGAATGGTAGTCCGATTATTAATCAAGATGCCAAACTTTCAGCCGACATGGAAATCAACGAAGAAGATGATGAAGTTGTATCAATGATCAAAGAATTGATTTTTACTAGAATCAGACCAGCTATTCAAGATGATGGAGGAGATATCGAATTTGTAAAATTTATAGAAGACGAGGGTAAAGTCTTGTTAAGATTAAAAGGTGCCTGTCGTTCTTGCGATTCATCTTCTGTTACGTTAAAGAACGGAATTGAAAGCATGTTACAGTATTATATAGAGGAAGTGAAATGTGTTGAACAATTTGAAGAGGGAGAAGAACAAGAAGAACAAGAAGCCCAAGCACAAGCCCAAGAACAAAGGGAACCAGAACTTTTTTTGAAGCCAAGAGAGAGGGATCCCCCAAGTTTATAGTGAGCAAATAGATTTTAATTGTATATAGTAATGAATATGAGTTATAAGAAAAGAAAAGATCGTAAAAGATTGTAAACGAGCATAAGAAGAGACAATAGACAAACTAGCTACAATAACATTCGATAAAACAACCAAAGAACCTCTGAAACGTCATTCATTAATTACTATTTACATGGTAAGGAAAAGTATAATAGGGAATAAAAGGTCCTTGGAATGGAACAAAGTAGGGCTGATATGGATAAGATGGAATTGGATACGGGTAACCAATTTTTAAATCCTCTTCATAATAATAATTTGAATCACTTTCAATACTTTCAGTGGATTTTTTCCTTCGATCTTTGTTTAATTTTTGAATTGCAAAACTAGCTTTGATTAAATAACTCGAATTTTCAAAATTGACCAATTTATTATTAGTTAATATTATAGCTCTCAAAGCCATCTTTAAAGATTTGAAGAACACAAATCCAATTTTACCGATACTTTGATCCTGTTTAGAATAATATTGTGGTTTAATAATTTTCCCCAGTTTAATCGAACCAAATTTACTCCAAAATGCTTCCCATAGAAAATCGTTATTTTCGAAAAGTATCGGGAAATTATTAACATAAATGTTGGTTTCTTGATAATTTGAATACTTTATAAATGAATTGATGAGGGTGGAATGATGTCCAATGCTAACACTATTCACGAATAATTCTTCTTTACCTAATGCCAAAAGGGTCGGGTAATATTGATAAAGGAAGTGATTATGTTTGTGTTGAGAAATAGAAACACTCAAAGCGTTTAGTCGACTTTCATCACCTTCATCTTCATCCTCATTACCTGAAAAATCGGACAAAATATCATTAATTTGATAATCTTGGAAAGCCATAAATTCTTCAAACGAAATATGATTCAAGAAATAAACACAAGATAAAAGATTCAAATTTGAAGAATCATTAACTTCAAAAATTATGTATAAGAAATCCACTGGCCTAAAAATTGTTGAAGTTTTAGCTGTAACTGGGAAATAAACATTCACAATATTACCAAACAATTTAAACTTTGACAAGAATCGGGATAAGTTGGTTAAATTAAATTCAAAGTCTGGTGGGAAGAAATTGGTTAAATTTTCAATAAATAATGAATTATAATTATTGAATTCATCAAATTCTTCATTAATTAGTTTCCGTTGTTTTTTGGAAATATATTTATTCAAATAAAGTGGTTGAGAATTTATTTGGAATGGGTTAGGTAACTTCTTGTTCAAAAGGTAATCAACGTCAAGGTAATTATCAAATTTAAGTATGGCAAAAACTTCGTCATCACCTGAATTTTGGTTAAAGATATTTAGTTCCGAAAGTGAATGATACAAACTATTAGAATTGAAAAATTTAAATAATTTGGCATGATTTAATTTAGACTTTGAAAAATTCTTAACAAATAAATTACCTGGATGGCTTATAAACTTTGAATAATCAAGGGTTAAATTTGGGTCAAGTTTAATTAATTTCGGTATTAATTTATCAGCTATAGTTTTATTAGTAACATTTATGACTGAATCGGTTAAATCATTTTTAACTAATTGAGTGATTTCATCATTAATTACTGATAGTTTTATATCAAGTGGGAAAAAGCTATCAAATTTTTGATTAAATATAATTTCCGATATTTCATGAAGAAACAGTTCAGAAGATTTAGAAAGTCCGGTAACAGGGATCGAGTCCATAGTAGATTGTTCACGTGATACACTAATATCAGACGAAATTAACGAAGAATCAGTATCAGTATCAGAATCATAGACTTCAAAAATTTCAACTTTTTTAACATTATTAGGTTTTTTATTAGAATGTTTCTTTACATTTTTTGATTCTTGTTTTGACTCATTTTTAGAACTTGACGTTGCTGACTTTGATGATGATGATGTTGAGGACGAGAATGATGCATTGGAGGATACGGAGGTTTGGCGGGAGTTTGAATTTGAACTAGATGTAGAAGATTTCTGGTTTTTTTTCATGTTCATCCGTCACGTGGAGAAATATGATTTCCTGGGAATGGTATTTAATTTATACTTACATATTCATAGTCGGGATTCGGGCTCTTCAAAGCTCATTATCTCCCGTAAATTCGGAACTAAGATGCTTACAAATAAACAATTGTTCCGCATTTGGAGTAATCTCCGATAAAAGTTTGAGAAATTGAAATTATCTAGAAACAGAAAAGAGAGAAACTAACGGGGCGATAGATGGATGGGCCATAATCGGCTTGACGACTGTGTGGTGGATGTAAGGTTGATAATGGATGGCAGGTAATTTCCATCGCTCTCCGTGTAATAAAGTAGACAATCGCAATATATAGTCCGTGGTTCGGGAATGATACCGCAACGGGACAACGGCGGTGATAGAGTGGTAATGATCTATGTAGGGGAGATACTAGTGGTAGTACAAGGGGGTAGGCAATACAGGCGGCGGATGCGGTCCCCCCAAAAAAAGGCTTAGCTTGGAATCTCGTATATGTAACATTACTCATTCAATATGGCAAAGCACCTTCATACATTGTAATAATGTCAAATTCGATGATTTGTCTGCCTACGGCGGATCTAGCGGAAACGGGATTTTTTTACACTCCGCGTTTGGTGCAAGAACGAGGCGAGGGAAAACGATTATATGGGGTAAGGGCTGTGCAAAGAAGCGGCTGAGGGGAGGGGCTCGGATCGGTCGGCTTAGGAGGTGTAAGACATTAGACAGGGCAAAATTGCGGTCACTTTCAGAGACACGTATCATAAAGCAAAAAAAAATATTGCCGAAACTTGTAATTTTTGTTCCATTACATGCGGCATGGAATCGAAGATATACCTTTTTTTAATGCGGCATTCAAGTCACGTGAAGGAGGACGGGCAAATTCTCATGTTCCCCATTAGGGATCTCTGCGCATTAGGAATTGGCAAGCATTAGTAACTCACACGCATTAATCTCTCGTTCACGACATCTGCGACATATCGTCGCAGATGTCTCGCAGATGTCTCGCAGATATCTTGAACTTTTTACAATCTCATCTCATCTCAATGGCTAAAACATCAAGAAAGACCAAGAAAACCTGGGTTAAAAATATTGATTTAACCGACCTTGAATCCAAACTTGAACAAAACCGTGAAAAACAACGACTTGTAGGAAATGAAGATTTTATTATCGATGAATCACCTTCTGATTCACTTAATGTAAAAAAACTAAAATCTAGTGAAATTTTAACCAATAATTCTAAAATTCCAGCACTTGAAATTGATAGAAATAAAAGGCAAAATTCTAAAAATGTCACAAGGTTAATGAAGCTTTCTGGTAGAATCGATAACTCAACTTCCATGTCCAGAATTAATAAAGATGGATTAACTAATGTTAAGCATCAAGATCTTTGGGATGTAACACCAGAAAGTGATAAATACGTTCCTGAAAGATTACCACCATCAAAATCCAAAGTCTTAAAGGTCAGACCCCTGACAATCTCTCATGCACCAAATAAATTAGATTTTGAACAAGATAAAGTTCATGATGGTAAATCATATAACCCTTCATTAGAATCTTGGAAACTATTAATAAATCAAGAATTTGGAGAAGAACTGTTGAAAGAATTGAATCGTCAACAACTTTTAGAGAAACAAGAAATGTTGAATAGGATTTTAGCGGAGGAGGAAGATGATGATGACGAATCTGAAGAAGAAGAACAAGAAGAACAAGAAGAACAAGCTCATGATTTTAAATTATCCATCAACAAACCGACCGTACTCAAGAAGAAAACTAAGACCCAAAGAAACAAACAACTCAAGCATCAAAAACGTCTTGAATTAGAATCAAAATTAAAGGATTTAAAACGCCAAATTACTGAAATTGGTGAATTAGATTTAAATGAAATCAAAGACAAACCTGTACCACTGAAAGTTACCAAAAAGGACAAAAAGTCCAAGAAATTATTCAAATATAATGTAATGGAAAATCCCCTTGAAGTTAAATTATCTGACGAATTGAATGGTAATTTAAAAAATATTAAATCGGAGGGTAATCTTTTTTACTCAAATATGATTAATTTACAGAAGAAGGGATTAATTGAGACAAGGGTTCCTGTGGTGAAGAAGAAGACTTACAAGCCAAAGGTTACTGAAAAATGGACTTATAAAGATTTTAAATAGACATGAACAAAAAACTTGATTTTGCAGTCGAAGGGGAAAGAATGGGTTTGATTTTGTAGTAGGAATAGATTTATACGAAATTTATACGAATATTCAAAGATTAAGACATCAATATGGACCAGTATAAAAGACTGTACCACTTAACAATTTAATAATTGAACTATTTAATATAAGTCTGGGGATGATTTTGTTGTTCGCAATTGCTGCAAAATATTAAACCACAAAGATGCTAGCAGACGGTAGCTTTTCATTTACTGATGGGATTAAATTTTCTCTTGGAGAAATACCTAGTATTGACTTCTATCTACCCCCAAACACTGGCGTAGAATTACTACCCTATACTCCAGTAATATTACCACCGGGAACTCAAGCTACTTTACCACCAGCTATTCCCACAATATTTGAACCAGATTTATCAAAATTAACTCCTAAACAAATTGCCACAAGAGGTACAATAGTTTCGGTCCTTTCAGGATCAATGGTCAAATTATTGCCATGGACAGAATTAATTGTTTTACCAACAATTCTAGTATCATCGAAAGATCAAAAAAATACTATACAATTACCTGAAAGATCCATTGTTTGTATCCAACAGTCAATATCAATTTTACTTGGAAAGAGTGGATTATTGACACTTTTAGAGGACGCTCCAATATATGATTAATAAGAAATCTCTCGTTAATTCAGTATACTAACACTCTACTTATTTGCAGCATTATTATAACTAACTCCACTTTTACCGGGGAATGCACCACCTCCAGTTTTGGAAGTGGGGTTTTTCTTACCGGGTTCCAATGGGGCACCATGTTTCCATTTATCTGGATTTGGCACATCACCAGCAGCCCATCTTTGCTGTTCTCGCTGTTGGAATTGAGGATAAGATGGATTTAAGTGTTGAGGATTAGCTTGCGAGATATTCACCAATTGTGGTGGGACTTTATAGACGTTTGGATCCTTCATTGGGTCGTAACCTTGATTGGGGCCATAATTTTGATTTGAACCATAATTTTGATTTGGGTAATTATTTGGTGGACCCCCAGGAGGGCCATAGTTTTCAAACATTCTGGGATCTTTTTCGTCTTTTGGATAATCTTTCAGGCCATCATAGGTTGGAGCATCACCATTGTGGGCACCTTCGCTTTCGTCGTAACTTGGAGGAGCATCAGAATCAGAGGCTCTTTGCTTTTCGTCAGATTTCATGTTGCTTGCAATTAATTAAAAATCGCAGCCAAGCCAAATTGGTGATATTGGTGGAGACACGGAATTATGGTTGCGAAAGAATAATCGTGATAAAAAGAACAGAAGGCATAGAAAAACGGGTGGGAATAAACGAGGAGGAGATAAACATAGAGGCGATAATAACGCAGTACTTTATGTATAAATCCCAGCAGAGATTGGAAACAGTAAATAGGACTTAAGGAAATAATGAAGTATACTGGAAAAATCGTGTTTTCGAACTTCATTAAATACTTTCAGGCTGGCGAAACAAATTATGGAAGAAAGATAAGGACTTGAAATCTTGGGTCAAAATTATGAATTATCAAGCCATAATGTACAGCTCACTTTCCGTACAAACTTATGACAACATACCCTGACTTGAGTAGTTTAACACGTAAACTTTACACCGTTAAGTCAGTTTTTAATTATAGGCATAAAATACACTTGAAAACCGTAGTATCATTTCTACAGGGAGCCTTATGTTGAATTCGGCAACACAAGGTAGAGTCCCAGGTTAATCTTTGAGTGGGCTATTACTCTTCTTTTCTGGACGGCCTTCGTCTCTCTCTCTCTCTCTCTCTCTCTCTGTATATATTTTGGGCCTGATTCTAACAGTTGAAAGTCTTTAATAATAACAGAAAGACAAATGCTTTCAATAGTAGTGATTTTTAAACCTAGAAATTCAATACTTGGCTATTAAAGGGCAAGTATTGAATCCTTTCTCCTCTAAACCTCTAAACCTCTAAACTTTTGTGTAATACTGTCAAAGCGATTGATCTCCATATGTGCTCAATATACTCATGGAAGCCTGATTTACATAGGCTCCAGAATTGCTTAGTAAATCTATCAAGTGGCTGCTTTGCATAAAAACGAGTGCCATACGAACTCCGAACGGAGATTCACAAGTGTGCCATAGACCAGCGCCCACAATAATTAATAAGCAGGTTACAGCAAAAAGCTAATTATCAGTTGAGTTCCTCAACCGATAGTTAAACAGGGTGCTCAGAATTACTATTATTAGAGCATGGTGTGGCTATACTAAAAAATGCTTTCATGCGCATCAGCCTCGCGAATGAATTACGAGTCATAAAGGGCGGAAGATTTAACTCCGTAATCCCCATCGGGAAATAGCGGAGGTAATGAGTCTTACAACTCATATTTCAATACGGGGTTGCATAGAAACTTTGGTATAAGAAGGAGCACAAATCCCTAAAGCTTTTCTTTAAAACAATACAATCATGTTCTCCAAACTTAAATCTAAACTCACCAAGGAGTCAAACGACGTTGCAAGTTTTGCAACTGATGCAGAAACGCTAATTCCGAATAAAAAGAAAGCAAACAACAAGAGATCAACCATGCCTTTTGAAAGGCGAGGTCTCCCAGATAATACAATCACAAAGATGAATATCTTGTAGCTTGGCGCTAAATTGTTTTATAGTTTTATGTAATGAATCAATAATGGGATATTTGGTTTACTCGTAGATTTAAAATTAGATTCTTTATATGCAGTCCGATCACAAGGTCTCGCTTAACTACGGTTTGTAGCGATTTACGAAATTGCCCGTGGGAGTCATCAAAGAACAAGCCACTCTTTATTGCTAACCTTCATCAAAAGAGTTTTAGGTTAATTCGATTATTCTAGGTTCCACCAGGATTCAAAATCAGAATCAGAATCAGAATCAGAATCAGAATCAGAATCAAAATCAAAATCAAAATCAAAATCAAGAGCGGCTGACTTTGATCGTTTACGTTTGCAACTATTCAGGGACAAATTTATGTCATCACCAATCAGGCTAATCACTCAGGCTAATCACTCAGGTCACCTCTTTTAAGCCCATATTATCTTGGCTTATTCAGCCCCATACGTATATATATATAGATACGAACAAAAAACTTTAAGAGATACGAACAAAAAACATTTGAGCGCTTATATGACTAGTTGTACGCATCAACTGTCGTAAAGCATCCAAGATTATATAAAGAATCCGAACCCCCACCTACTGTTACCTATATATTCAATGTTTTTGTTTATAAGACTGTTGAAGCCTGCAAAGACTAATGACCAACAAAAAAAAAAAAGTGATGGTCAACAGAAGAAAAAGGTTAAAGAGTCTAAAGATAAATATGCATTGGTAAATAGACCAACGCTAAGATCTAGACGGAGAGCCGATAGTGATTCTAGTTGTTACTCCGAGCTCGGTATTCTTTAGTCCGTTAATTGTCAAAATTGGCACTTTTCTTCAATTAAATCATCGAATACACACTATTTTTTTTTTTACTATACAGTAGTAAATCGCCTCTAAAAGTTCAATTTAGGAGCACCCCACACCGAAGGTCGGAGCAGCAATAAAATAATTACAAACTACACACATAAACTCAATCCATGACCAATCGTACAGCCATATTTTCATCTAGACCCCAATATTATCGGGTCTATAGTGTTAGGGTCCGTAACGAACAGGCTCCCTTCTCCAATGATTCTTCTTCCCGCTGCATGAAGAGGTGGAGGAGGTGGAGTTTCAGGTGAGTCACAACGACGCGCATCACTTTCGGAGACCAATCTATCTCCGTTTTTTGCCCTATACGTCCCACCTCAGCCGCGGCGGCTTTAAGGATGACAGCTTGCGAAAATAAAGTCCGCCGAACATGTTCTTTCACCCACAGGGTCTGCTAAGTACAAAAGGAGTACAATATCCGACTTTTTGTATTTCAAATCAATTGTATTCAATCAATCTATTTTACAATGTCTATATCCAAACTTTTTAAAGGACCTTCCAAATTCCTGAAGTCATCTAAACATGAACTTCAGGATGATACGACGGAGAAGACCTATCTCATCAAAAAACAACAACGACAACAAGACAAACGTGTTCCGCCTTTGAAATACGGTTTCTCGATGTCCCAACAGGCTGGTATGAGTCGTATCTAACCTCCGGCTATTGTATTATCTTAAGGAGTGTAAACTCGTGGGTAAGTGTAGACCTGACGGACGCCACCACAGTGCCAATTCTTTCGATTTTAATCTTTGAATTGTACTGAGGATGCTACCAGCTACCGTTCCATATTGATCTAACCATCACATAATGATATGTTTTGAGTTTTGAGTTTTAGCGTGGTCTGGTTTAAGAACTCCCTCTGTACAGTTGTTTTTTCCAACGCCCTCTTTTATTTTTTTGCACCCGTCGTGCAGAGATCAAATTAGTGTCACAGTACAAATTTTTATGAATTCCTAATATACAATATTCGGCAATATTCGGCAATGATGCCTTGAGTAGTTCATTTAGCCTCTGAATACGAATGTGGATTAAGTGGCTGGTGGGTTTTTTGTACCAGTCGCTTTAACCAATGGAGTCTTTATTTGGCTCATCTCTGGCTCACGAAGATGTCACCTAGATAATGACATGACGTACATTCCTAGGCTAATTAGCCCAACCACCTCTTACATCGAGTTCATCTCCTATGATTCTTGAGATAGAAACTAGAGGTTCTCTAGGGAAATTTATGTGAATGCCCCAGCCTAGACTGGAAAAAGTAAATAGAGCTCGGTTAAACATTAGATAGAGCGTCTAAAGGGAATTAAACTCAAGGCTTTCAGATGCATTTATTCGGCAGAATAACTAGTTATTACCAGTAGACAATAATACGGTTTACGAGTTTTCAATTGACATAATAATTGATAATATCTTGTGTTTTGGGTCGTGCTTAATTAAAATGTTCAACGTGATTTTCACGCTTCCAACCTTACGATATACAGCTACCACAAGCAATTTTGTTTACCCTACACAGATTGCTCCAATTGCATCGGTATTATTATCTCATCTACGCTAGTTATGTTTACGAAACTAATTTCTACACTCATAATCTTGATATTTAAACTAGTCTGTCTCTCATTTTCAACTTCAGTGACCTTGTCTCTCCTCTACAAATTTATCATACTAATATACATTCATTACACACTAATCATCCCTTCCTTTTCTCTTTCTTGGAGTTCCATCGTCATTAGGTTCAACTATATCTTCATAATCATCATAATCATCCTTAATAACCCCTTGTCTTCTCTGTAATCCACGAGCAAATTGTGCCGACGATAAACTAAATATATGATCATCCTCTCCATAGACTATTCTCTTCTTATTGCTACTGCTAGTATTTTTACTAAAATTTTCAAATCCTTTAACAATATTCCCGTAAACACTTTCATTAAAATACTCCGTTTCTCCGTCATAAATAAGCTCCTCAAGTTGTGCTAATTTGTTGGTAAGTTCTTGCTTCTTGATGATCTCTTTGGTAAGCTGTGCTTTTATTTGCACGTACTCTTCCTTCTTGTCACTCATACTGTTTTGATGTGCATAAATATTTTCAATTAGTGCGAGACTCTCACGTGAGAGTCACAGGGCATGAAAATAATTCAACCAAGTGCTCCGTGACAGGCGTTAAGCTCGTCATTTGTACAACATCTGGATTTGTGTTTGTCAGTACAGTGTCTGGTTTCGCTTCGATAAACTTGGTGGTTACTTATCACGTGAGGTGCTCGGAAGTCTGTCCATGTGATCCCCGGGTCTACCCCGGCCGAGCTTCGGACTAAGGGGCCCGCTAAAACGATGGATCATGTGAGACATAACCAGTAGTATTAGTGGTTATGGTCGTGGGATAAATACTACTAGTTTTACTTTAATCTCTGCTTCTACTTTTGCTTCTACTACAATTTCTACTACTAGTCCTACTAGTTGCAATACCACTATACCCTTAGTATTAAACATACTGCACCCTCTACTTTTTTCTGGCTCTACTACACCTCTGTTGATTATTCTGCTGTCATCACGTTATGCACCGGAGTTAGACAAATTCGGGTACTCGGATCCCGGAATTTGCATCAGGTTAAAAGCATACTCAGATCATCTACTCTTCAATTGAGTCAACGAAACACCTACCAGATAACTGAAAACTCACTGAATCAACCAACTCCAAATCGAACAAGCAGTTACTCACTCAATTCAGTGTAGCTCGACCAATTGATCTATAAAAAACGTTGACTCATTTGACTCCTGCATCCGGCAGTCCGCATTAGTGAAGTCCGACGCCGAGCAACCGTCATCAGATTGCACCACGAGCCATCGCGGTGGGAGTTCAATTTGCTGGTGCCGTGTTCTCAGGGTGCCGCGGTGGCGCCGCCGTGGCACCACCACGTCTCCTTCTTCGTCGGGTAATTGTGGTCCTTTTTATCCCAAGTATAAATATCGCCCAATTCCCTGATAAATTTTCACCTTCCTTCAATTAATATATTATAAATAAAATGGCCATCACTAAAGTCTTTGCTAGATACGTCTACGATTCCAGAGGAAACCCAACTGTCGAAGTCGATTTGACCACCGACAAAGGTTTGTTCAGAGCTATTGTTCCATCTGGTGCTTCCACCGGTATCCACGAAGCTCTTGAATTAAGAGACGGTGATAAATCTAAATGGTTAGGTAAGGGTGTCTTGAAAGCTGTCGCCAACGTTAACGAAATCATTGCTCCAAAGCTTGTTGCTGCCAACTTGGACGTTGCTGAACAAGAAAAAGTTGATCAATTCTTGAACGAATTAGATGGTACTCCAAACAAGAGTAAATTAGGTGCTAATGCTATTTTGGGTGTTTCTTTAGCTGCTGCTAAAGCTGGTGCCGCTCAAAAGAATGTTCCATTATACCAACACTTGGCTGACCTTTCTGGTGCTAAACAAGACCCATACGTTTTACCAGTTCCATTCCAAAACGTCTTGAACGGTGGTTCTCATGCTGGTGGTTCTTTAGCTTTCCAAGAATTCATGATTGTCCCAACTGATGCTCCAACTTTCTCTGAAGGTTTAAGAATTGGTTCTGAAGTTTACCACAACTTGAAGTCTTTGGCCAAGAAACAATACGGTCCTTCTGCCGGTAACGTTGGTGATGAAGGTGGTGTTGCCCCAGCTATTTCTACTCCAAGAGAAGCCTTGGACTTGATCATGGCCTCTATCGAAAAGGCTGGTTACAAGGGTCAAGTTGGTATCGCCTTGGATGTTGCTTCTTCTGAATTCTACAAGGACGGTTACTACGACATGGATTTCAAGAACCCAGACAGTGACAAATCTAAATGGTTATCCGGTGAACAATTGGCTAACTTGTACGAAGAATTGATCAACGAATACCCAATTGTTTCCATTGAAGATCCATTCGCTGAAGATGACTGGGAAGCCTGGTCTCTTTTCTTCTCCAAGGTCGAAGGTAAGGTCCAAATTGTCGGTGATGATTTGACTGTTACTAACCCATTGAGAATCAAGACTGCCATTGAAAAGAAGTCCGCTGATGCTTTATTATTAAAGGTTAACCAAATTGGTTCTTTGACTGAATCTATCAAGGCTGCTAACGACTCTTACGCTGCTGGTTGGGGTGTTATGGTTTCTCACAGAAGTGGTGAAACTGAAGATACTACCATTGCTGACTTATCTGTTGGTTTAAGAAGTGGTCAAATTAAGACTGGTGCTCCTGCTAGATCCGAAAGATTGGCTAAATTGAACCAAATCTTGAGAATTGAAGAAGAATTAGGTGACAAGGCTATTTACGCCGGTAAGAAATTCCACACTTCTTCTACTTTGTAAGTGAATACAACGTAAACAATTGAACATTTTCTAAACGCTACACTTGTAAACGTACATTCTTTTTATTACTCTCTAACTCTATAGAAATATTAACTTTCTCTTCCTTACTTCACTCATCAGATATTTCACTGACCTCTAAAGCCTCAAATAATCTCTTCATCACATAATAAACTTCAATAAACCGATTGTATAGTGGTACAGGAGCTAATCTAATCACATTTGGTCGTCTCTCATCACAGATAATTGCATGAGAGTGTAGGTAATTAAACACCTTATCCATTAAGCCTTCCGGTTGGAAAAGCACCGAAATTTGACACCCTCTTTCTTGTTCATTCTCAGGGGTAAGAATTTTGAATCCATATTTTTTATCTTCACCACTAGATATATAAAATCTACTACTCTTTAATATATCTTCCATATACTTTGTCATTTGTAAACTCTTGTTACGTAAAGGTTCAATACCCCCTTTGGCAGCAAATATCTCAAGTGAAGCTTTAACCGCAACTACATCAATAACAGACGGATTAGATTGTCTATAAGATAATGCCGAATTTATAGGATCAAATTTTTCAAGCATTTTAAACCGTTCTGCTCCATTGTTTCCCCACCAACCAGCTAATCGTGGAGGAAAATGTTCAGGAGAATTATCTTTGGTATGTCTTTCATGAACAAAAATGCCAGCCATTGCACCCGGTCCAGAATTCAAGTATTTATACGAACACCAAGCCGCAAAATCAACATCCCATTCATGTAATTGTAATGGAACATTTCCCACTGCATGAGCTAAATCCCAGCCTACCACTATCCCATGCTTTCTAGCATGTGCAGTGACATTTTTTATGTCAAAGAGTTGTCCAGTGTAATATTGAATACCTGGGAAACAGACTAAAGCCAATTCATCCTTGTGTTTGTCAATCGCTGCTAAGATTGATTCGGTTTTTAAATATGTTTCTTCGTTCAGGACACTCAATTGGATCAAATGGGATTCGTCAAACCCGTGTAACTTTACCATGTTTAAAAATGCATAGTAATCAGAAGGGAAAGCCTGTTTTTCAAACAAGATCTTAGTTTTGTTGCCAGTTGGTTTATAAAAACTCATTAATAAAGCATTTAAATTTGCCGTCAACGACCCCATGACAGCAACTTCGTTTTCTTTAGCACCCACAATTGGAGCCACTAATGGAAGTAAAGGGATGTCTACATCAACCCAAGATGTTTGGTGAGGTTCTCCTGGATGATTAAAATGAGATTCCACTCCTCTGTCCCTCCAGGCGCCAAGTTCTTTATTAATGGCTTCTTTAACAGATTTTGGCATCAACCCAAGTGAGTTCCCACATAAATAAAGTGATTGAGTATCTGGGGCATAATTTGGATGGGAGATTCCGAGAGATGAAAATGTTGGAATGTTGAATTCATCATGATAAGATGGGAATTCTTTGTCTTTAGCAATGCAAAAGTCACGGGTATTACTTAGATCACTCATCTAGTAAATATCTTGATGTCAAGTTTACAAATTCAAAAAAGCGTTATGTAAACCGAAATAACTTTGTAGGAGCTGAACTGATTTTATCAATTTTTGTCAAACAAACTCAAAATTAAAACTCTCACTAAATATGATTCACTCAGTGCTAATATGTATGTCAACCATATAATTCTATTTAATCCCATTCGAACTGGTACTAACGTTAGTCAACAATGACGGACTCCCCAGACTCATGAAGTTCTATACTCCGGTAGATATCCCCACGCAACGACTTTTACTCCAACAAGTGTTCCTGCTTTTGAAACCTCGTACAGACAAGGATTGTTCATTTCTTACACCTCCCTCACTCTTGGAAGATTTGGACGATATCAAAGTGATCTACAGACATTACGCTACGCTTTACTTTGTTTTCATTGTAGATGATCAAGAAAGTGAGTTGGGAATTCTTGATTTAATTCAAGTGTTTGTTGAATGTCTTGATAAATGTTTTACAAACGTTTGTGAATTAGACTTGGTATTTGGATGGCAGGTTTTGCAAACAGTGTTGGAAGAGATTGTCCAGGGAGGTATGGTAATAGATACGAATATTCTGAGAATAGTGGCGGCTGTAGATGATGCTAATAGTCAAAAAAGTGGGAACGGGTTAAAATTTTTGGGATCACCTGTAGGATTCAGTTGGAGGTGACCACAAATTAAAATATCCCAACCAATAGCGGCATCTACGCCTACCAGCATCTTCCGTTCTTCAAACACAGTTCGAATTTAGTCCAACTTGCTTCAAACCAAGTCTCATAGTCAAGTAATTCATAACGTTACTATTCATTAAATACATATTTACAATTCTATTTACCACCACAGCTTTTTGGCCAACAACTTCTTTGTCTCTGCCTCTTCAATAGCTGACTTGTCAATCTGTTGTTGTTGATGAAGGTCAGCTTGTTCCTTTTCAAAAGTCCCCTTATCTACCAATTTTGGATCAATACCTCTGGTATCTTTTTCGAACGGACTCTTGATCTTCCCGGCTTTCCAAATTGGGTCATTAGATTTACTAGTTTCTTTGACGATCCTAATTAATTCTTGCTGTTCCTGTTGGCGTAAAAGACGATTTTTTTCATAATCCGCTCTAATCTCTGGGGAAAACCTAGCAATAAGTTGCTCTTCCGTTGGAGTAGCAAAGTTAAAGAGCAAAAACCCAGTAGCAATAATCACAGACCCCCATGCTCCAGCTTTAGTAAGCTTGACCCATTTAGGTGTTTCTTGTAATGACATGATGAGAAATAGAGGGTTTAGGATTGGTGAGTTCGCGATGGTACGAGAAACCAGTCAAGATATTTGAAACATTTTAATTCTGAAATTTCGAGAGATTTAGAGTGCTGTGTTTTTGTAATTCAAGGTATTTGTAGATGTACTGGAGCACGTTGAAAATTTCATGTTAATTTACTGAATCTTGAAGAATTTTTTACCTTCTTTTTTATTGAATGTTTGTGTCCTGTATAAAGGTGTTTTTAGTTTTCCGTTTTTTTGCAACTATTTAACACTTCAATGTTTTACTGTAAAGAAAATGGAATGTTAGGAAGGATGAAACAGAATGAATTACAATAGAGAGTGCACTTCAGACCTTCTAAGAAGATTACAGAGAAAACCTACTAATCAATAGTTGATTTGGGTTCTCTGGTCCTGCTCTTTAAAGTGGTAGAGTAGGTTATTTGAAGACGCAAAGGCTGATACATAGAACTACGAGCCCCTCTGACCCAAACAACGAGATGACTTCTTCACCTGTATGTTATAGGTTTTTTTTTTTTCGTTCAGAATTGTGTAATTTTAATACTCTTTCCATACACCTGAGCTGTTCAATTCTCAGCGTCGACTCCAAGTTTTTGATCCGTTAAACACTTAAGAAGAATTACTGGCTCTATTGCATACACAACCAGATATTACAGAAAATCGACTCGAATTCCCATCATCTGATTAAGATTTGATCAGATGATGCTTTTTTACCTAAAAGAAATCAATTAATAATTTGGAAAGCTTTTTTAAATAGTTGTGTAGGAAATAAATGACCTTCAAACCACTTGCAAAACAAAACCCAACCCTTACAAAATTCAATTGACTTGTTGAAGAATCAAGCGAAAATCCCGGGAAGTAATAGTACCTCGTATAACCAGTTGCACTGCCAAGTTTCCCCATATCGCACTACATCGCACCACATCGCCAACCGCGTCCTCCGCCAAGTCCGCGCCCCAAGACTACGCGAATCATAAACGACCGGAACGACAAGAGTAAATATTTACTAAGCTAATGTCTGACGACAGAGGAAGAAAAGACAAATCCAAGGTGTCGACTGGTAAAAGAAAGTATCATCAGAAACTGAGAAAAGGATGCTCAACCTGTAAACGTCGTCGAGTTAAATGTGACGAAACCAGACCAATTTGTAATAAATGTAATAATTTAAAACTAGATTGTGGATACTTAACTGAAGCCAACGGCGCAAGCTCAGATACTTCAATGACTGACGATGGTCATGTGACAAAGAAGATAAAGAGAGAATCCGTTGGTGATGTGTCTGGCGGAATCGGAACAATGAAGGCTGAATCAAATGAATTGAATCCATCATCACCCACTTCTCGAACAGGGGTGCTGAATTCAATTGGACCAAATGTTGCTTCAGGGATTGCTCCAGACATTAGTGCGGAGATAGGTGAGGGTGAAAGTGTTGGGGGTGGTGCTAATGCAAGAATTACGGCTGCTCATGCAATGAATAGTCTTTTAAATGCTGGTAATCTTAATAATATCAATTTATCTCATCTCGTACATAGTCTAACAGAATTGGGAGGAGATTTACTGAGCTTGGGTAATTTGGCTAGTCTTACAAACTTGGCCACATTGGCCCAATTACCAATTGACATAAGTAATCTTGGGACACTTATTGATCTGCAAATGGGTGGAGAAGAACATGGAGCTGGAAATGGTACCACTGGCCATAGGAATGGCATAAATGGTACTGAAAATGGAGCTAGTGGCGCTGGAGCTAGTGGTACTGGAGCTGTAGGTACTAATGGAGTCAGTACCAGCGCCGGAGGTACTACTGGTGGACCATCCATATCCCCTAATATTCCCCCACCATTTTCAGAGATGTCAGGACTGCTTCTAAATTCTTCTTTGAATATGCTAGATCTTCGGCTCATGTTCCATTATACTTCCCAAGTAGCTCTGACCATCACGGGTGCCGGGATTTCCGATACAAATATTTGGAATTACGATATACCCATGTTAGCATTTGAGCATCCATTTTTAATGCACCTGATTCTTGCATTTAGTGCAACCCATTTATCAAGAACCGAAAAGGGTCTAGATCAATGTGTTACGTATCATAGAGGTGATGCCTTAAGATTATTAAGAGAAGCTGTGTTAGATATTAATTCCGATAACACTGATGCATTAGTTGCAGCGGCTTTGATATTAATTATGGATTCTCTTGCTAATGCCTCATTACCCCTGCTGACATCGCCTAAATCATTACCAGCACTGGCATGGATTTTCCATGTTAAAGGAGCCGCCACGATTTTGACAGCAGTTTGGCCATTAACTGAAGCTTCAAGATTTTATAAATTTATATCAGTTGATTTAGGTGATTTAGGTGATATTATAAATCAACGAGTTAATCTCAACAAAGACCTGCTTCAATCAGAAGCTGCTTCAAGGTTTTTAACTGATTTGGAATGTCATGATTCTGATATTGCTGATTTATTCCCGGTTTCACTTAATTCCCCGTATTTAATAACGTTGGCGTACCTTAATAAACTTCATAAGGAACGTTACAAAAGTGATTTCATATTAAGGATTTTTGCATTTCCTGCATTACTTGATAAGCAATTTTTGCTGTTATTAATGGGTGGTGATATTAAAGCTATGAGAATTATGAGACTGTATTATAAGCTTTTAAGATCTTTCACAGCAGAAATGAAAGATAAGGTGTGGTTTCTTGAAGGGGTGTCGAATATTTTACCAGTTGATGTTGAAGAATATGCTGGAGGAGCTGGGGGTATGCATATGATGTTGGATTTCCTTGGAGGTGGACCATCAATTGTAGATAATGAAATCGATCAAGAAATGGCTAGCTTCGAACAAGGACAAATGAACACCAAGTTGGTTGACACAAATAATTTACCAAGTGATATAACTAGCGACTTAGATATTATGCAACCAGCTGAATTTATGAATATGAAGTAAATATTAATAGAATTATGAGTATGAAGAAAGTGCTAATAGATTAACTAATGAAGAAAATAATTGCAACAGTGTAATTTTTTGTAAACTAGAGTTTCTAATGATTACAGCATGGTTAGTAGAGCTAGTACAGCTACAACCATAATGGGGTAGTACTAGATATTACAGACTACTGACTACTATGGGAGTTGGACCAGAGTGATCTCTTGATTCAGTAAAAGGAAAGAATAATATCCACAGGGAGAGAACAGTATTCATGAGGAAAGAATAAGGTGAGGGGAAGCCACTTGCTCTTAGGTTTGATCTCTGAGTAATCTTTGACTTTGCTTTGTTGGCTCCAGCTTTTGACTTTAAGATTAATGTCGTACGACATCAATTGTCAAACAACATACCGAACTAGATACCTCCACAGAACCAACCGTAATTTCTCCACGTAAACTGCACTCTTCCCACGGTTCAACTGGACTCATTTACTGTTATCAATCCTACTCCACGGAAGCCTCCAAGCGGCTGAAAAAACTTATGGTTGTCATGCACTACAGCAGACGAGGAGACGATAAATAGAAATAAACATCATCTGTAGCACTACTCTTACATAGCATGCGTAGTACCAATGCCACAATACCCCCACGGCCCGCCAGCATTTGGGCTCAATAATTCAAACCCAGAATGCCACCAAGCACTCGTACACTATATGCCCTATTCACACTCTACTGTTCACTACTACACCTTATTCTCATTCTATACACACTATTACTACTCTGCGACATTCGCGTATAGGGGAGAAAATTTTTCATTATCAACACTTCATAATGCAAACCATAAAATGTGTTGTTGTCGGTGATGGTGCCGTTGGAAAGACCTGCCTTCTTATTTCGTATACTACCAGTAAGTTCCCAGCTGACTATGTCCCCACTGTTTTCGATAATTACGCGGTAACCGTCATGATTGGTGACGAACCTTTCACTCTTGGGTTATTTGATACTGCTGGACAAGAAGATTATGATAGATTAAGACCTTTAAGTTATCCTTCAACCGATGTATTTTTAGTATGTTTTTCCGTAATTGCCCCAGCATCTTTTGAAAATGTTAAAGAAAAATGGTTCCCAGAAGTACATCATCATTGTCCAGGTGTTCCATGTCTTATCGTTGGAACTCAAACTGATTTAAGAAATGATGAAGTTATTTTACACAGATTACAAAAACAAAAATTATCCCCAATTTCCCATGATATGGGTGAAAAATTAGCAAAAGAGTTGAGAGCTGTTAAATACGTTGAATGTTCGGCATTAACTCAAAGGGGTTTAAAGACTGTATTTGATGAAGCAATTGTGGCTGCTTTGGAGCCGCCAGTGATTAAGAAACTGAAGAAGTGTAGTATTTTGTAGATATCTTATTTGTTACTGGTTGACTAATAGGGTGTTAATAGAGCATAATATACACTAGAGACAAGTCATTTATTACTAGTGGGACTATTTATTTTCTAGCACCACTGTATTAGTACATAGGGAGTAAATTGATCTAATAATTGGCTCGATTCTGTCTCGAGCAAGTCAAGTCAAGGCAAATCAAGCCAAGTCAAGGCAAGCCTAATTCCATTCGTTTCAATTCAATTATGTTAATTCAATCAGTTACTTTTAATTAATCAAGTTCGATCAGTGTGTTGAAGATCTTGTTATAAGCCTCAACTCTTTGCACTTTCCACTGTTGTAAATCTTGATGGTACTTTTTAATGGCAGCTTCATCAACTGAATATTTTGATTTTTCCAGTTCACTCAAGGTCTTCCACTCGGCCGCTAAATCTTTAAAAATTTCAGCGTTTGTACGTCCATCATTTTCAAAGTTTTCACTAATAAAAGAAGCAAATCCACGAGATGGGGCCTTAGGTTTAGGAGTATAAAGTCCCAATCTTGTTTCATTGATTTTATCGGCAGTTGACGCGTAAGCCTCCTTCTCATCTTCTGTCATCACGCTCCATTTTTGAGCAGTTTCACTGAGACTGCCTCCACTACTGGTGTTTTCCTTGATAAAGGCATTGAATGGACTGATCTTTTTGTGCGTTCTAAGGGCTTTTTCAATCAATTTGTTTTTGGCAGCTTTTGCCTTCTTCTCAATTTCATTGGCCTTGGCCTTCTTCTTCTTTTCCGCCAACTTGCTACGAGTGGTGGTATACTTCTTCTTCAAATCGGTGTACTTCTTTTTCTCGGATTTTAAAGATTCTTTTAATGATTGTAATCTCTGTTGTTCTGGGGATTTGGCTTTAGCATTGAGAGAAGGTGACTTGTTGAATTGATTAATCATTGAGGAATGAAACAAACGGGAAGTGATTCCAGGGGCAACTGCCGAAGTAATACCATTGGTCTTGGTAGCGACATTGGCGATAGTGATAGCATTGGTAGAAGTTGGTCTTATTAAACGTAACATTGTTGTTTATAAAATGCGAGAAATTGAGAACGGATAAAATAGATAGTAAGGCAAGAATGGAAAATGAAAACAAATGATAAGAAGTAAGAAAGTTGTGTAGTAGTGTCCAACAGTATAGTCTTGTAGTGTTTAGTCTTCAATGAAGTTCACGGTATGATACTTAACACATAAAGTAAACTCGATGTAATGAAGGTAAACTCTCGATTCAAAGTTTATTCAGTGTATTTTTTTTTTTTTGACATAGCTGCAAATTGTGGTGAAAGGTAAAAGGATACACAAAAAAGGAAAATCGAGTTTACTTGATACATAAATATGGTCAGGCCTTCTGACCATTTTTAACCCCAAAAAAACCATGATGTGACGGTTATTTCGAGTTAGTTAGTTACTACCACTACAAAAATTATTGCAACTCGGATGACAATTTCTGCAATCTTGAATTTTATTTTGATCTTTTCTCGTACTTCACAAGATGGAGATTCTGGCCCACTTGTAATTCATTCAAGTAAATACATGAAAGTGAAGGAAGGATTGACGATTGATGTGCAGCATTGTATTTGAATGTTGTATTTGTCATGATTTCTAGAACTCTTTCTGGATCTTGGAAATTGCGTATATTTTGTACTTTTTTGATAAATCTTTAAGATTGTGGTCTCCATAATTAAGATCTATCATTCGTAATTGTAATTGTCTACCTCCTCTTTGCTGAAAATCACATTTGATTTGAATTTATATACCAGCATCCCCGTCTCTAATTGTATCGCGATATAACTACGCGAACTGAATTTCTTCCAAATCTGAAAATTCTTCAATGTTCTCTGCTGCCCGTTCAGATACGTTATTCCTTGAAGGTGAAAAGGTCAGTGGTGACGATGTTCGTAATCAGAATGTACTTGCCGCTGCTAGTGTTGCCAACGTTGTCAAATCTTCCCTCGGTCCAGTAGGTCTTGATAAAATGCTCGTTGATGATATTGGTGATGTCACAGTTACTAATGATGGGGCAACAATTCTTGCACTTTTAGATGTTAAACACCCAGCTGGTAAGATCCTTGTAGAATTAGCCCAACAACAAGATAGAGAAATCGGTGATGGTACCACGTCGGTGGTAATTATTGCCAGTGAATTATTAAGAAGAGCTAACGACTTAGTTAAGAATAAAATTCATCCAACAACCATTATCACTGGTTATCGTCTTGCATTAAAAGAAGCCATCAGGTATATCACTGATGTCATGCTGACTCCAGTAGATTCTTTGGGTAAAGATACTTTAGTTAATATTGCCAAAACTTCCATGTCGTCAAAAATTATTGGACCTGATTCAGATTTTTTTTCAAAACTTGTGGTTGATGCAATGTTAGCCGTTAAAACTACCACGACTAGTGGTGAAATAAAATACCCTGTCAAAGCCGTGAATATCTTGAAAGCTCATGGTAAATCATCAACTGAAAGTATGTTAGTATCTGGTTATGCTTTAAATTGTACAGTTGCTTCCCAAGCAATGACTAAACTGGTATCAAATGCTAAAATTGCTTGTTTAGATATCAATTTACAAAAAGCTAGAATGGCCATGGGAGTACAAATTAAAATTGATGATCCAGAACAATTGGAAGAAATCAGAAAAAGAGAATATGGTATTATTTTGGAAAGAATCCGGAAAATCTTGGATGCAGGTGCTAACGTTGTTTTAACCACCAAGGGTATTGATGATTTATGTTTGAAAGAATTCATTGAAGCCGGTGCAATGGCCGTTAGAAGATGTAAAAAGGAAGATTTACGTAGAATTGCTAGAGCAACTGGTGCTACATTAATTAGCGATTTATCTAATTTGGAGGGTGAAGAAACTTTTGAAGCTTCTTACCTTGGTAATGCTGAAGAAGTGACCCAAACCAGAATCAGTGATGATGAATGTATTTTAGTTAAAGGTACCAAACAACATTCTTCTTCTTCAATTATTTTAAGAGGTGCAAATGAATATTCATTAGATGAAATGCAAAGATCAATTCATGACAGTTTATCTGTGGTTAAAAGAACTTTGGAAAGCGGTAACGTTGTCCCTGGTGGCGGATGTGTTGAGACTGCTTTAAACATTTTCTTGGAAAATTTTGCCACAACTGTTGGATCAAGAGAACAATTGGCAATTGCTGAATTTGCCAATGCATTATTGGTAATTCCAAAAACTTTAGCAAGTAATGCTGCTAAAGATCTGTCTGAATTAATTGCCAAATTAAGAACTTATCATGCTGCTGCTCAATCTGCTTTACCAACTGATATTAAACGTAAAGGTTATAGAAATTATGGTTTAGATTTAATTGAAGGTAAAATTGTCAATGAAATCAATCATGGAGTTTTGGAGCCAACTATTTCCAAGATTAAATCGTTGAAATCTGCTTTAGAAGCGTGTATTGAAATTTTAAGAATTGATACCATGATTACGGTGAATCCCGATCCACCAAAGGATGATCCACATGACCATTAAGTACAATAGCTGTAGATAATTTATAATTTCAAAGTCATAATGTGCTAGTAGAATCGTAGAGATGGTGATTTAAGTTTAAAATTCTTTATATATATTGTAATGTCCGTATAACCAATCCTACCCAATTAAACCAAATATTAAATCTATGCAATGACCCTGCCACTATGAACATGATTAAAATCATAGTGGTCATGAAGTTTGGTATACCTATGAATATTATTTATGGATCTTGGCTGTAATGGTGCCCTATAAGTATAATTCTTGTCATGATAATCATCTATATCCAACAGCGAACTACTGGACAGATTTGAAAGTGGCAGACCTCTCGATTCTACCGATGAAATTGATGAGGAACTGTTGCTTCTTGAATAAGATTTGGCAGCCAAATCGGACGATAACCGGTAAAGTCCGACTTTTTGACTTTGTTCCAAACTGTGCTTTCTGGCAAGTTGTGTTTTGATTGGTGATAAAAACGGTTGCAAAGCAACGATCAAATCGTCTTCAACGATGTTAATATTCCAATCTAAAAGTGAAATCAATTCTCTTTCAGCCATGTTAACTTCTTCTAATGTCAATAAACCATCAGTGTATTTAGTCCAATGCTTATTCAAAGGCAGCGAATCATTAAGACATTTGGCACTTAAGATCAAAGATGATAAAAAAATTCTATGGCGAGTGGTTTCCATCCCAACAGCATTAGCAGGTAACAAGCTTCTCAATTTATTTAAATAAATAAGTGTAGCCATTAATGTTGGGGTTTGAACATTAGAATATTTGATCAAATTCTTGATGAAACTTCCCAAACTAGTGTACTTCTTGGATAATTGACAAACGATTAAATCATTCGTATGAGCTGGTCTAGCAGATTTGTGTGGTTGTTTGACCTGAATAATTGAATTAGTGGTACTAACAAGAAAGTTAATCATATCAGCGCTAACTGGTTGTCTAGCAAATATTTTAAGTGCTTCTCTGTCTGACATTTTTTCAACTATGGATTAAAAAATTTGGATGTAAAGAAAAAAAGATGAAGGAATAGATCTATGAAATGAATGAAAATGAATAGAAGTTTCTTATTGAAAACTAGGGTATCAAAAATGCTAAGGGTCCTTGAAAGAAAAAACCAAGGGAAACCTTCGATTTATATGTTGAAGAGTAGGTTCGCAGACACAAGGTGATACCTTTCTCCATAAACAGACAACACCCCCTTTTTACCTTAGCCCGTCTAAGATAGTTATTTTTTTAATTAAAAAAGTTTTTTTTTTTTTTGCACCCTTGTGCTGGAAGGAGGTGGTGTAGGACTGATGTCGAGTATGAAAGAAAAAAATGCCATATCGCGTTAATTTTTTGAAAACGCGTAAAGTTAACAGAGGTTTGATACCTATATAATGAATTAACGACTTCGCTACCGCAAAATGTTGACGCAATTCACGGTGAGCGGTGTGCATATATTCCTGATTTTAAAGGTTCATCGTCTAAAAAACACGAATTATAAGGGGGCGCTGGCATGCGCGACTGACGGAAACCAATGCGTAAGCGAGAAGGGCTATATTCGCGCAGTCCTGGGTGCAAGATTTTTAGACTGCTGACGACTACTATTGTTGCACCACCGTCAAGGTTCTTAATATTTGGAATTGTTATAGTCTATTGTTCCGAGCTCAAACCAAGATGGACCCCCAGAGTTGTGTTAACAAAGACTCTCCATCACCAACCAAAATAAAAGAAATCTCTTTGGACTCTGGTTATGTAATTTAAGTGGAAAATTTTTCTTCAATCCCGTAGCACTACGCGAACGTTTTTTTATTTTTGGCAGGAACCTATTTTTGTATATAGTAGTACACTATTCGAGTAGTTCTATATTCATGCCTAACTATGTCTACAAGTTTTCATTCTCAAGTCTGGAACTATTTTTTAACAGCACAGGGGGACAATTCTTTTTAGCTTTTCTCTGGGGAGGACAGGCGTTAGGATTTACAGTTTCACTCGCAGGAGTATTTCCCAAATGGGCCTATCAATTAATTATCCTAATTAGGCAAGAGAAATTTTTTCTCATTGTTTGGCTCCATACTTTGAACTACGGGATGCACCAGTTTGAGACGGGGAATTTTAACAATAAGCTTGCCATCTATTGACCTAAGAAAGGTTAATTAATCTGGAACAACCAGAAAGCATTTTGTCTGAATTGGTAACGACCTTAGCGGGGTGTCTTTGATGAATGAGTTAAGCGGAGTCTTTGATGAATGAGTTAAGCGGAGTCTTTGATGGAGTCTTCGATGAATCAAAGTGGAGCGGTTGGTTCCAGAAACCCCATGAAAGGTAGTCTAAATTAACCAATTTGGGAGGTTTATTTCAGAAGTTGGATTGTAACGTAGATGTTCTATGTGCGTGGGGTTACTTTTTGGAGACAAAATAGAGAGAGAGATAGGGCTGTTGTTTCATTATTGCGTCATTTAGCGGTTGGCCAAGTGTAGTAATTAGAATACTTAGATGGCAGAGTTGTTTATTTTCGATTTTTGCTCAGCCTGAGGAACGCTTGTTCCGTCAAACTTGGGCTTGTAATCTTGGGTTTGTAATAATTGTTTTGGACATGATCTAACCACCTCTACACTGAAAGTAACTAGTGACCTGGGATCTGAGATTGTGGTCGGTTGCTGATCTAAGATTGTATGCTGATCTGAGATTACAGTCCTGGTGATCTTGGTCTTGGTGATCTGGGCAATCTCGATAATCTCGTGATCGTAGGTGCGGTCAAGCAGTATCGTACGCCAAATAACCTGATTTTCTCGCTTGCTTTTTTACTCTACCAAACACGAAATAAGTGTTGGAGATCAATCAAGCGCCAGATTCACGTGAACATTTCTAATGGTCCAAGCCCAGAATCAAAAAGGTTAAATTCGTAGCGCCCCTTTCCCCAGCCATAATAATAAAGATTAACTTAAACTTGATTACATAATTAAATTGGTCGTTAATTTTCGCATCAAGCTTTACATTCCTATATACTCACAATACAAAGTAAATACATACAGTAATCTTTTAACCGCATACCACCATTCACTCCTTGACAGCAACACTAGTTTAACTTTTAACTCTCTTCAATAATGTCTTTTCTTTTAATTGATTTGAGAATCAGGGTAAAAGAAAAAAGCCAAAGCAATAATGAAATAAGTACTCAACAACATTGCACCTTCAAGCCAATTACTTTCTCCATCCAAAATCACCAAGTTAGCTATAAACATTGAAACGAATAAAATTACCGTTTCAAAAGTTGAAAAATAAAGTGACATAGGGACATCAATAATCCAACCAATAATAACCATCAATGGAGTAACAAAGATAGCAATTTGCAATGACAGACCAACAGCTACCCCAATTGCCAAATCCATCTTGTCCTTCATGGCAACAACAACTGCCGTAACGTGCTCAGCTGCATTACCAACAATTGGAATAACAATTAAACCAATAAATGTCTTGGATAATCCAGTGTTTTCAACAATATCATCGATAGAACCCACGAGGTAATCAGCACAAAAGGATATTAAAACAGTTGAAATAGCTAATACCAAGAACAGTTCGGTGATGGTTAATTTTTCGTCTTCTGATTTATTCGAGTTAACATCTTGAGGAATAGAGGTAATAAGTCCATCATCTGCATCTGCAGTAGCCAGGTTTTCAAAATCGTCAAATAAACTTCTATGAGTCTTTAATTGAAATACCAAATACAAAATATAAGCCACTAATAAAATAATTGAAACACCTCTTGATAACGATACAATTAAATCGTCTGAGGTTCCAGGACTTGGGAAATTCTTCTTATCCTTTGGACTTGGTAATGTAGCATGGAAGGCTGCTGGAATCATTAACCCACTGGTGGCTAACGCCATTAAGGATGCCATGGTTTGAGCAACCGTTTGGTTGAATGTTTGTTGAACACGAGTAATACCACCGGCAACAAAACACATACCTAAAACGAGTAACAAGTTCGATAAAAGTGATCCAAGCATTGAAGCTTGAACAATTCTAATTTGATTTTCTTTTAAAGCGATGATTGAAACGATGACTTCGACAGCATTTCCAAGAGTTGCATTTAAAAGTCCTCCAATAGTCTCACCGGTGTGTTCAGTAAGTTCTTCGGTAGCGTAAGAAAGAATTGAAGCTAATGGTAAGATACCAAAAAAGTTAATCCAAAAGACAGTATTTGAAGACCAGCCTAATTCACCAGCTAAAATACCTAATGGAACGAAGACGAGGAGATAATTAACTGGCGAAGACTTTAATGTAAGCAGAATAGTTTTCCAGGTTTTTTTTAATACATTTCCGGATCTGCCACGTCCCAGAATAAGTGGAGTGTCATCAGATACTTGAGCCATTGGAGAGTGTAACTGCAAGTTTGGGCGGTTGTAGTATTTGCTTTATTGTGAAAATTGGAAGCCTTTAAATTGCACAGAACCCGCAACGCGAACTCCGCTAAACATCACCCCCGCCCCTCTTTACCGCGGGTCCGGTCGCCTCATCTAGCAATGTTATTTTGGTGCTTTGGTGCTGCGCCTTCAGCCGTTCTCATTGGCTGTCAAAAGACGTTTGACACAATTCATCTCGTGCGACCATCAAGTTACGGTACAAACTACAGTATCCGCTACTCTATGAGATTTCTCCGTTCTACAATCGCTACTCGCATAAACTCTAATTCATCACCAAAGCCTCTTTAAGCCCCATTAAGCCTCTGGCATAATATAAGCCTCTGGCTTAAAGCGTGAATTTCGATTTGGGATCCGACTATGTTTCTTTATTACCTATCTACATAACTAATTCATGCCACAAGTAAGGTACAAATACTTGAACCGATACTAGAAGTGTCATTATCATTTCCCACAAGGAAATTGGGAAATATAGCCAACCATTATCACCAAAATTCCAATAAATTGCATAAAATGCTACACTGAAAAAATGATTAAATAACAACATGGGGAATGGCAACATACCTGAAAGTAATCCGATTGGTCCTGATATACAATCACCTCCTAATTGAAAATATCTAAAACAACCTCTTTGTAAAATTTTAAGGTATGGAGAATCAGCTGCAAATAATGAATATAAGGCTATTGAAAGAGTATTAATAACAGCATCAAGATTTTTCCTTCTATTATGAAATTTCTTCAATTTTTTGGCGACCAATTCATGATCTCCTAAATCGGCCACTTGATTTGGATGCAATAGACGAGCCAAAAGTACCACATCATTCAAACAGACCGTCATGCCTCCACCTGTTAATGGATGTCTCATATTAAGAGAATCTCCCACTAAAAGGAAACCCCGTTCTTTACCTTGAGCTGGTGCTGGAAGATATTGATTTGGCATTGGTCTGAATCTACCTTCTTGGACAGCTTTTGCGAAACAAGGTTTTATTGATTCTGGCAACGCTGGATAAACCGTCTTGCTGAAGTACGTCTTTAATTCACCAGAACTCAGTGATGGAGCTTTTGTTGATCTATAAGCACATAACATTCTTGCAGTAGTTTTGCTTGTTTGATACGCTAACACTGGAGCATGATCTCCTAATATAACATGTCCATTGTGAGGAGCTGGGAATTCACAATTTTCCAAGTCTAACCCTACAAAATACAGTCCCACGCTTGGAGGCTTATAAGTTGAGAGTTCTTTACGGAACTTGGAGTAAATTCCATCACAAGCCACCACAAGTTTTCCAAAGAACTCTCGTTTTTCGTCATTTTTATTCCGTACTTTGACCCCAACAACCGTATCAAATTCATCTCTAATAATTGCCGTAGCTACTCCATCAAAGCAAGTAATATTTTCTTCATTCTTTACAATTTCTCGTAAGTTCATTAAAAAATCCCCATTATGGAATGAAAGTCCTTGGACCGTTTCATGTTTTTCCCATTCTTTCAGACTAATCGTGCTATCATCAATAAGTTTATCATTCCCGTCAAATACACAATCTGGAACAGAACGAGTGGGGTTTGCCTTATTAGCTTCCGATTTATCTAAATAGTTTATTTGGATGGTTTGATCATAGAATTTAATGTAATATCCATCACAAGGTATGGCTTCAATATTATTAAATGCTTGAGCCATACCTAATTCAACTAATGCTTTAACACCAGCTGGTTGCATTAATTCACCAACTATTCTATCTGGTCTCTGCCAATTTCTTTCGATAATTAAAACTTTTCTGCCTTGTCTGGCGAAGGCAGTGGCTATAGCTGGTCCAGCTACACCTGCTCCGATTACTATAGCGTCGTACATGAGTTGAAGAAACTTGATGAAATTTATGCCTTATATATGCGAAAAATCTTATGATAAAAATGGCGCGATACGAGGCACAACAGGCCATCAACAACGTAGTCTCCTGAGACGAGGCAGAAAGAAGGAAGTACAAGATAGACAGACATTGAAAATAAATTGTTCAAGTTCTTAAGTACTCATATACATTGTTAGAAATTGGCGGAGAGAGTTAGATGGTGTTGAAGATTATGAGAGACAGTGGATCAATTTATCTTCGTATAAGTTTTAGTTTCCTTTCGGACACCTTGACGCGTCATTAACAAAGTACAACAAATCAGTGATATTCCTTCTTCATTTTAAGTCCAAAAGTGCGCCTTCAACAGCTCACCTAGATCCTAATGGTTCATCGTCGTCTTTTAACCTCCTCGTATACGATACTCGCTCTCGGTGAGTGAGTATAAAATTTGCAACTAAATATATTAGTGTGCATATAACACCACCCACCCTGAATATTATTTAATACTAACGTTGGATAAGAAACCTTCCCTGTTTTGGATTCGCCACAGCTCCTCATTGATTGATATACCGTTTTCTACTAGATCCTAAATCTGCTTTCTTCTTTACTGTACGTCATCTGTATACATTGGCTCATTACCAACTACTTTATTTCTTGTAAGCTATTCAAAATATCTACTCACTGTCACTTTCGTCACTGGCCTCTAACCAATCTATAAACTTGGATGTTTCACCTCTAACTCCCCTTAACTCTTCAATACTACTATCAGGATCGTGCCACCATTCAAGAATTGGTTGTTCTTCAAGTACATCCGTTTGATATAATTGAGTAAGGGCCCAACAGAGAACAATATCTCCATTTGGTACCCCTCTAGCACAAGCCTTTTGCACAATGAAAACTAAATCAACACAGTCCTTGGAATCAAACATTTGACGAATAAATAATTTACCCCATTGGCCAAATACTTTGGAAGTTGCTTCCTTAGCGTTTAAAGTACCAGTGGTAATAAAATGGCAAACTCGTTTGAGTAGTGCTTCAACCGTGGCCACTCTTACTTCATGGTATGTGACATTCATTGACATTCTTAAAGTGTTTAATTCCAAAACGGCTGTGTCAAGATCATGGTTATCTTCGATGGATCTGGTAACTGTATCGACTGCTTCCTTCTGGAAATCTTCCTCTTCTTCTCCACTAAAGTCTCCACCGAAGTCCGTTGAAACCACCGAATTTGATGAAAATCTCCTAGTTCTCTTCTTTTTCCTTTTATTGGAAATGGAAGCAATAGAATCATCAGATATGTTAAGAAATTTGAAACTTTGGTACAATCTGGTACTCATTTTATTGATACTGGCATTGTCTTCATCTGAAGATGATTCGTAGTCTTCATCATCATCTTGTTCGAAATCAGATGCATATAATACTCCAACGCCATCTTGACCAACCAAATCAATATCATTGACGTTGACTGCTGGATGTTCAGTGGTGACTTCTTCAGCTAGTTCTTCATCAGAGTTTTCTTCGTCAGAGAAACTATCGAATGAAATACCTTTACGAAGAACTGGAGTTTCAATTAATCTGGTATTTGGAGCAATTTGCTTGTTGGCACCAATTATAACTTTAAATCCCACAATACTGCTATCTATTGAAACACCTTCCAACAATCTTGCATCTGTTGCAATAATGGATTTATTGATAACACAATTATCACCGATTTCCACGTTATCCCATATATAACTGTTGGTAATCGAAACATTCTTACCAATTTTACAATTTCTTCCGATGGTCAGTTTAGAAATTGCCAGACCATTATCGATTTCAGTTCCATTACCAATAGCTGTTGCATTGCCAATAGTACAATTTTGGGCTAGAATCACCTTATCTTCTTTATAAACATGGTTAAACTCAAAAGAATAAGTTTGACCTGGTAAAACGTTTGAGTCTGGAGTAAGGGGGTAACACCATCTGGTTAAAATATCTTGCAGGATTGCATCATATGTTAAGAAGCTTGCGACTCTTGAAGCATACAGATCAGTAACGTAAGCATAAACGGTCTTTTTAACTAAATCTGAAGTTAAAACACCTTTAATAAAATCACTACGTAAAAGTTGGTAATCGAAATTGTCTTGGAAAATTTGGGGTACTAAAGGTGAACAAATATCGATATGGCAATCAATTAAATCGTTTCTCAATATTAACTCGTCTTCAACGTCATCAAGAAGTTCTGGATCTATTGCGATATTATTTTGAACGAGATTTGATGGAGGAATACTCTGATAATAGATACATCTATCGGTTTTACGATCCAATACAAAAGTTGCAGAATCAATTTGACTTCTTGTTCTATGATTAGGTGACGCTTGAGATAAAAGCATGGTTAAAATGTGTTCTTTATCGTGTTGTTTTTTATGTTTATGGAAGGCCAATGCTTTTGAAAAATCAACATTACTAATTACATCACCCGAAACAAGTAAAAAATCACCAGTAATGAGACCTCTATTATCTAAATCTCTCATGGTATCACCAACACTACGAGATTCTAATGACATGATGGTAGTGACTTGGAATGGAGATTCTTCTGCATTCCAACGTGAAGTTTCAATATAATCTTGAATCTGATCTGCATGAGCTGATGCCATCAAGTAAACTTCATTTACACCACTTTTAGCGAGAAATTCCAAGGTATATTCAATAAGGGGTACGTTAGCCAATGGTAAAAGACATCTAGGTTTTACCGCCGTGAGTGGCATAAACCGAGAAATGAAGGAGTCCGTTAGAACTATGGCTTGGAATCGTTTGTCTTGATCTAATTCCTTTTTTTGTTTCTTGGGACCCATGATATTTTTTCAGATTCTTCGCGAGAAGAGAAGAAGATGAACTAGATGGTGATTATACAGTAAAGAAAGGCTACTAGGGAGTAATTGATTTAGAGTTGAGTAGTAGCTCTTTATTATCCTACTTATTACAATAGTTCCGTTTCGTCAACCATTAAATAAATACTTACACTATATACATTAATTATTTAATTCTTTTTGCTCTCTTTGTGCTGCTTTAATTTGTTCAACAATTCTTCTCTTTTCCTTTTCTTCTTCTTCTCTTTCCTTCAAAACTCTTTGCCATTCAGGAATAGGAGCTGGTTTGTTCTTATTTATTTCTTCTTCTTTCATAGCCAAAAGAATGGTACCAAGTAATAACACAATTGTGATACCTTGAGCATACATTCTTGCTTGAACAGCTTTTTGAGCAGTAGTCATGATTTTATCTCTATTAACCAAAACCCAAGAACCATATAATGAACCAGCCCAAGCAGAGATAATAATTTTGTATTTGTTATCGTTCAAAGTTTGAAACACCTTATCACCGGTCGAAAGGTGTTGCCATTGCTTATATTCTTCCAAGATTCTCTTTTGTTCATATTCAGAAGAATGAACTTGTTTATCAAATTCAACAGATCCTTGATCAGCCCAAAATGCTGCAACACCAATGGTTGGCATTAAACAAATACATGCTTTAACGGATGTATTAAAATGTCTAAATCTAACTGGATGTCTAAATTTTAAGTATGAAAATATACCAGCGGACAAAATTGATCCATAAAAGAGACCTTTAGCTCCTTCAACTACAACGTGGGATTGATGTGCGTCCTTTTCACTTTGATTCAAGATTTTCATTGTTTAATGATTATTGTACAACAAGGAGAATTTTCAATTTAAATACTTTTTCATGCTCGTAAAAAAGCAATTCGGAATAACCAGGATCGGATTTTAAACGGCTCAATCGCGAGTTTTGCAATTTGTAAGCTGCAAGAGGTCAGGGTTTATTGAATTATTGAACGGGGATTGCAATTGAATCGTATTAATTGGTATATGACACAATTGTAAAAAAGAGTGAAGCTATAGAGTAAAATTTGAGTATAGTAACTGCTAAGTGTTCTCTCTGTTTTGCATCCATTTAACTCCACACGCAGCATCATACGATCGGATTTTGAAATTCGAGATTTACAAGAACTCAAAATACCCCAAGGTCATCTTATAGGGGATGGTAGGCACAGAAAGCTTACAAACATGAAGACCCGTTGATTTCTGAGCATAGCAATTAGAAGATAGTTTAGCCTTTTGTATTTTTTTTTTTCTTACCAACTCTCCGGTGCAAAACGTACCCAAAGTCTAACCTTACTCTTAAAATCCATTCCCACAATTCGTTCCTTTGAAATTCGTTCCATTAGAGTTCATTCCCTTATAATTAGTTCCTATGCAATTCGTTTCCATCTAAGACTCCTGCTACTTGTTACTTCGTGTTTATCCTAAGTGATCGTATCGATGTCGTGAGATTGTTAGAGACAGCCGTCTCCCTCGCGACATCACTTGAGGTTTAAAATCTGCTCAATCACGGGCTAAAATCTGCTCAACGTCGTATACATAAATAATGGACCATTCCTCACATATGGCACATATGCCACCTTCTCACAATATGCCCTCCCACGATATGCCATCACACGATATGCCCTCCCACGACATGTGCTCGATGAACATGCTATTCACTTGGGATTATACCAACACTTGTGTCGTATTCAAATGGTGGCACATTAGATCATTTTCATCATTTATCGTATCATTTATTATGATTGTGTTCTTCACCATGGGATACGAATTTGTTCGTGACGCCATTGCTCGATGGGAAGCCCGCCAACTTAGCTTATTCGAAGGAATCACTACGGGTCTGGCATCTCGCACTATAAATACGTTCAAGTTGCAAAAATCTTTAATGTATGGATTTCAAATTGGTTACTCATTTTTACTCATGTTGGTATTCATGACATACAATGGATGGTTGATGTTGGCAGTGGTGATCGGAGCAGGTCTTGGTCATTGGTTTTGTGGACATGCATCCGGGCTTAGGGGACTTGAATGTCACTAGTAACTAAATAAATTGTATATTGACAATATCTATATCTAAGGAATCTATTTTTATAAAGTCTTTATAGTTTATATGAGCCGCCAGTTGCCTTATCGGCGACCGCCTGCGGAATTTGGACTTGGGCTTCTTGTGTAATAGTTGCGATCAATTTACCTTTTGGGTTGAAATATGATGAAAGGAACAAGACTCTTCCATTACTTAATCTCAGAAATCTATAATCAACAAATAGCCATTCGGTAACATTGAAATCATCATCATGGAAGTAAACGTTATGATCCATAGTTGCATATGTAAACCAAAAGTATTTCATACTGAAAGCCGGCCCAAGACTACGGAAGAAAAGTACCAAAGTTGTTGCATCCAGAATAAACAGGAAATCAGTATAATTCCACTTTTTAACAACAGGCTGAATTCCTTCGACATTGACTCTTGTGAAGTACCCTAATCTTCTCTCACCAATATCAATAGAATTTTCATCTTCTTCCGCTGGTTCAAATATTTCTGGTGGGACCATGGCTTGAATGTGCTCTTGAGTATGATTAAATAACATCAATTCATCTAAATTATCCTTATATTTGTAGAAATACTCATTTGGAGGGAATTGAAATTCAAATGGTACACTTTTCACATTTTTGTTAACCAGATCTCTATATTCTAATTGACGTAAACTCATATTATTTTTGCGACCAAATGAAATCATTGCAATGAAACATAATTTATCAGTCTCTCCTTGATAACAATGAACCAGACGGTTACGGTAATTTTGTCCGTCGCTATTAACGGTAACTTCATACCTAATTACGCTCAAAGTACTAGCTGGACGCATAAAGTACAGATGGAATGAGTTTGGTGTCCACTCTGCTTCAACAGTTTCCCAAGCCGCCATAATACTTTGGGCCACAAGTTCACCGCCAAAAACAAGTTTTGATTCCTTTTGATCAATTGATTGAAGTGGAGTTTTACCGAATATCACCGTATCACTATGTTTAACCACCTCGTGCTGTCTGCTCTTGTACATGTTTTGAGTATATTTGAAAAGAACTCAAGGGATTCGAGGCCTTTTATATCTCGCGAAAATAGTCCTGCATGGGTTTTAGATCTTTATTCACCAGGTGTCTCCCACCCCACTTTTAATTTTATTGGGTAAGCATGTAGTGTTTCTTTTTTAAAGAAGGGTTAAAATTACACTTCAATTTATGAGTTTCCTCTCTTTTCCACATGGGTTTCCTGCCCTTTCCACTAAATATGTTACTCCCAGGCGCAAGTTTAATTTAGTGTAAAGAGATCTTCTTACAGATGCGCAATTTGAGATCCAAATGCAGGTCCCATCCGCAAAATTCTTTCAAGTAACCAATTTTTTTTTGAACGTTTTATGTCCGAGGTTCCCAACGAGTGCATTAGCAATATATCCCACTAAAGATCCAGGTCGACTTACATCATACCGAGGGGTTTTCTTTTACCGCGTTATTGGGAATTACTCGTAGCATTGGGCCGTCAAGACTGGCAATTTAATTGCCCGTTATCAACGGGCAGGGCGCGATATCTAAGGCTTTTTGCATTATGACCTGGTTTATTCACGTATTGTTTTATTGCCTTTTCTAATAATGCCGTCAATACTTTTCAAACGTTCAAATGAGTTTGCTAGTGCAGTGACTGACATGATACCTACTTGATGCAGTGCCAGGTCTTATGATCTAAAGCAAAATTTTCTTTGGCCCCGTTCTTTTCCAATGGAAGACTTGATTAATGTAATCCCTTTTTTTCTGCCCATTAAAAACCTAAGAAACGATCCACCAGGTACATCTCAGAAGGGCCAATCTAGGATTGCTTAGGAAAACAAATGTATCGATTGATTATCTAAGAATACACTTTATAGTCTTCGGTTTTTAGCTGAAGTTCAAAACAACTAATAATTGCTTGATTAAATGTTTGAATAAGCTAAGGAATATTTGAGATCGCAAAACTGTGCTTCTAAAAAGAATTGTATCAAAAAAAAAATGTACAAAATCGCATAGCTCAACCTCCATGTCTTCTAAGATACTATCGGCATATTATGGAAGACCATTATTGTAAAGGATATTATCAATCGCTGTTAGTAACTCCTGAAAATAATTCCCATACCCTCATTTTATGGAATATCATCTACCATCTTTTTCTCACTACCAGCAGGTGCTCTAGTGGCGCAGAGGTTAGCGCTTCGTGCTTATAGCCGTTTGACGACTCAATAGGTTATGCCTAAAGTCACGGTCGTGTGAGGAACGCGACGGTCGTGGGTTCAAACCCCTCCTAGAGCATTTGTCCTTCTTATTTTTTTTCGCTCTCTCTATAGAAATCCACGGCATGCTACCACGAAGCACCCTAGGCTACCGCGAGCGCATCTCTCTTGAAAAAATCATCTCATCGCATCAAGTACTAATATAAATAATGGCAGAGAAAGTAAGATATTATCTTGAACAAGCAGTTCCTGAACTTGAAGACCTACAGAACAAGGGGCTTTTCGAAAAGCAGGAAATCACTATGATCATGAGACGTAGAACGGACTTTGAACACAGAATTCAAGGCAGAGGGTCGAACACTAGAGATTTTTTAAAATACGCTGAATTCGAAATTAACCTTGAAAAGCTTAGGAAAAAAAGGTACACAAGACTTAGTAAAGTTGGACTTGTTGATACAAAACCAAGTATCTCAGATTGGGCTGGAGTCAGAAGAATTTTATTTATTTATCAAAGAGGAACTTATAAATATCCTAAAAGTACTGAAATTTGGGCCAAATATTTGGAATTTGCAAAGAAAAATGGTGCCATCAAAGTTATCTATAAGATCTACTCGAAATTACTTCAATTACAACCAAGAAATGTTGATGCTTGGTTATCTGCTGCCAAATATGAATTCGAAGTTAACAATAATGCTAAGGGATCTCGGGTTCTTTTCCAAAGAGCTTTACGATTAAACCCAGAATCTACCGAGTTATGGTTGAACTATTTCCAGTTAGAATTGACTTATATATCCAAGCTTATCACCAGAAGAAAAGTTTTGGGTCTTTTAACTGAAAAACAACAACAAGAACAAATGGAACAAGAAGTTAAAGTATACCAAGATAGATTGAACGAAGATAATGCATTGAATGGTAACGAAGAGGATGAGGACAAGATTGCTCTCCCTACGGAAGACTTGAGAGATGAACTTAATACTTTACCTGAAGCGGATATGAATATGTTGGGTAACCCTGAGACGAACCCTGCCTTGAAAGGGGATGTTGCTTTGGCTATATTTGACGCTAGTTTTATTGCATTGGCTAAAGGAGGGGTCCTCAATAGCACTAAAAAACTGTTTACTTTAGTGGAACACTTTCTCAGTATAATAGACAAATTTGATGACTTGAATCAAGATTATCTTTACCTCCATGTGTTATCTTATTTGCAGACTAATTATACCGATGAACTAGAGACAATTTTATTCGATATAACTTTGCCTCTTAGAAACAATAAGAGAACTGATAGTTCATTTTCAACTGATTTGCAACTTGCAGTTAATAAATTTATGGCATATAGGTTGAAATTGGGTAATGAAAAAGCAGAGCTTACAAAGAGTTTCATCGAATATTTAGAAAGATTCGTTGAAGGAAACGATGCATTGATGAAGGCCATTATCAAAAAGTGTCGGGACTAGAAAGATGTAACAAATAGTACAATTAGCTAATGAATATAGAAGAGTTAAATGAAGTAAGAGTGTAGTACAAATATTATATTGAACGTGCATAAAACATGTTCAATAGGATGGTGGATTTTGGGAAGTGTATTAAATAATTAACAGCATTTTATTCAGTCCCTCTTGGCTACCCCTGACTCCTGGTCAAAAGGCACGTATCTACTTTTAGAGTATTTACTCGTAAACACATTATAAGAAAGTGCAAGTCCCACAATTGCAGAGACAATTGCTACCAATGTCATTTGAATGTAATAGGACACCAGTGTAATGGTCAACATGTTTACCGGGAAACTATAAACACCATCCAAAAATGGGAGACCATTAACCAGTGAAAACTTTGAAGTCAAAGATCCTTGTGGAACCAAACTATCAAACCATCTTACTGACAATTTTAATGTCAAACTATCTCCAATAACAATTCTGGTGGTGTTGGTACTAGATCCATAAGCTACAGCACTGATCACGGTTTGAACTTCGTCGTCTTTTGGTTTGGTGAAGAGCACATTCAATGCCGGGTCAATATCCAAATGACTTTCATGGATCTCTCCTCTAAAGTTGAACGTTAGTGGAATGTAAGCTCCACCCTGCTCCATATAGTTTTGTTCGGTACTCAAAGGAATTCTACAGCTGTAAGGAGCGTCTTCGTGGATATAAATTTGGAACAAGTGGTACATCTCGTCGTTGAATGTGATAGTACAGTTGACGTCTTCATTGACGTTGTAACGGAACATAAGCGGGAGCCCAGTTTCCTTACATATTGGGAAGGCGTTGTGTTGGATTCTGTCTTGTGAATCAAATTTATGTTCACCGTTCTTATCAATATCTCTGGAAATGCAATCCATGAACATGTTCTGGCCCGGTTCATAGGCCTTGAGGGAGCTAGGGACCTCTCCGTTCTTCGTGAGTGGAAAAAACTGAGCGGTTACTAGTGGGAGGAAGAATAGAAGACGCATAATTTTTCAATCTCAAGAACAAGAGTAAATAAAGAAATCAAGTATTTTTAAAGATTTTGAAAATTTTAGAGATTCGATAAATTGAATGTAGCAAGTATACTTTATAGTGTTATCGAATTGACAGCTGATATTTAAATGTTTTTTATGCGTTACTTTATAGTAAGTTTGGCTTTTTTTTTACAAAATATTTTAATTTATTACTAGTTGTAATTTTCACATTTCTCAGATTTAATTTTGCAACCAATTAGTTTTGGGATATTTAATGGTAATTATCAATTGGATTGCTGTACATTAGCCAAGATACAAGGCATTACCCTGTGTGGATTGTACCACGTGTCTGACGCTTTATATAGGTTATAGGTCCTAACAAGTCATGACACCAACATTCAAAAAGACTTACCATTTCAGTGTTCAATTAGCCCCGGCTGAAGTGTTATCTACAAATTTCTCTATCATTTCTCATTATTAGTGAATATTTACTATTTACACTCCTAGCTTTGGGAACACCAGCCCATTTGGACAAAAAACTCATAGATTTTCGAAGCTTTATTAACATCAATCTTTAAGCTCAGTCTGGCGTCCTTCTTCTTCAACACCCCATTGTTTCTAATCGCTTCCTTCATCAATTGATTCTTAATTGCAAGGTAAGGCTTGGGTAAAATTCTTAATGTGGCACATAATTGTTTTTCTTCTGCAGATAATAATTCGAAATCAACTGCATGACTTATGTCTAATGGAGCTCTAATATTACCTGGTTTCAGTTTAAAATCATTTGGTTGAGGAGAAAAGTTCCGGGAACTTGAAGTGTTGGAATGTCTTGCAACTGTGGATCCATTACCAACTCTTTGATAATGAGCACTACGAATAAGTTTATCCTTTTCGAATTTACTCCCATCTTCCAAAAGAGTTATCCCATTCCTACGCCAATTTTGTAATTGTTGAATCCGAATTCTACACTTTAATTCCGTTAATGTATCTCGGGAAAACTCTTCAAAGTCTTCGGGAGTTAAAATCTTTATAAACGCATTGATTTTTTTCTGAAGTTCTTTTTCTTCTTTTGACTTTCTTTTATCATTAGCAATATTTTTCCTATAGTCCAAAAGACTGTTGAGAAGTAGAACCCTTTTCCTTTCTGCTCTTGTAGTAAGACGTGAATTATAAATTGAAAGAACCGTCAATTTCAATTCAATATCTTGAGCACTATCGTCTGGGTCAAAAATCATATCTTTAACCGAAATTTCAGCATCATTCTCAACTTCATGATCAAATTCTAATCTACCTGGCATATAACCTTGAATTTCATGACAAAGTGGTACAGAAGCCACGGATTTTTGTTTAGGAGGAGGTAAAGGCATGTTCTTTCTATCTTCAAGACGCTTTTTCCGTTGACCAAGAAATTCTAATGGTGAAATATCGAATTTTTTATCCATTTCAGGAAGTGGGTAATTGTTACTTTCAAGATATACTTTATTATAATGTTCACCTACTTCTTCTTTTGATCTATTACCAATATGATCCGCAATGTCGGCCCAATTTCCAAGTCCAAACGTTTCACATCCTTGTATTAACAAAAGTTCTTCATCAGCTCCCCAGTTTTCGTCAAAGATTGGGTATGTATTTTGTTCCACAATTTGATAATCATGCCACGGTTTATGATCATTGGTGGTAGATCCTGAAGCAAAACAAGGAACACAGAGATCGTAGTCAGTGCAGATGGCACACTTGATTCGGATTCTGTTGGTACAGTCCGATGAACACACGTCACAATGATATAGACGTCCTTTGTCCATAGTGTTTGGATGCGGAAGGTGAATAAAATCAAGTGCGAATTTGGTGATAATCAGCTGGGGGCGAAACTGGGGGACTGGAAAACAAGATGATACAACACAAGAGGGTACATACGAGAAGAGAGGTTAATAAAGGCATACGACTATATTATGTGTGGCTGTGTAAGTTACAACACTATTGATGATTTTTATGCTGCTGTTTACACTTATTCTTTTTACACCATTTTATTCTTTGAAAGACTGTACTACAAATAGCCTTATCATTACCCAAGGGGAGAATATGTGTTCTGCTATTACACAGTTTGGGGTAGTAAACCCTAGCATTATTCTCGCGTCTTCTTGTCTTTATTTCCTTCTTCTTCTTATTTTATCATCTTGTCGTGTTTCTCAAATATATGCACTCTCAGTGGCTGCAAAAAAAAACTACTTATAGCCTTTGCCAATTTGTTCTCTTTGTAAAGCAGCCGAATATACCCATGGAGATAATTACCGGGTCACCTATTAAGTCTAAACTTATTAATATATGCACATGCATTAAAAAAAGATATTAATTATGGTATCGAAAATGCTTACAATATAATCTATAGTGTGCCTTGACCTCGCAGGATGGTGTAGCGGTGGTAGTAACTCTATACTTCAGTCCTACTGTCAGTCTGCCTTGTTACGATGGTAAAGCCAGGAGATATATCAAGTACTCATCGCCTGGAAATGTTAACAAGACTAATGCCCATCAAGTTTGTAGTACCGGTGATCTGCCTGCTGAAAGCTTTTAAAAGAAGATGTATGAAGCGAGGCTCCAGAAACGAGAGAATGTGGTACAGGGGTAATAACACTGCATGGCGTAATAATTCAACATACTATTGATGAAAAGGGCTACGGTTACCAGGCAATGTAACAGATTTATCACTAGATGATAGTCAGTTTTATAAAGACTACCAAAATAGTCATCAAATAAACAATGTATTCAGAGGTCGAATACTGATGTATTGTTTCTTACACTTCTAACTAGTTACTTCAACCTCATGTCAACTTTAACAAATTGACTTGTTTTAACTATAGGTGTAAACTATCTAATAAAAGGTTCAATAACTTAGCCAAATGAAAGCTGGATAAAAAGACAACACTACAGAAACCATGAAAGGGCATAACTGTACTTATCTGCAGAACGGGTTACAGATAAAGTGCAGTTCAAGTAGTACACGTATGACGTTCATTATGCTAATTCTCGCACTACTTCTATTCTGAGAAAGCAGTCACATCGAAACGTGATTAAAACTTTTCTCACATCGCGCAATCTGCAGGAATCTTTTCAAAATTTTCCAGTCTCAAAATACTTGAAAAAGTTTTTATATTATATTTCACTTGATATTTATTATACAAAATGGTATGTGGTAATATGAATGTTGACTTAGTGGTGGACTTATACATAATACTGAAGACTCGAGGCTTATATTCACCGAAGATACACAGATTAATGACCATCCCCTTCCCTCCAATAGCTTTAGATCCCCAATGGTGGACGACTTAAAAATTCATGATAGTTGGGAATTCCTTAACCAAGACATATGAAAATCATTGTTATTAGTTCAAATACCCATCAGTATCCACAACACTATGTCTACGACTATATATACACAAATTTATACTAACTTTCACAGGCTCGTGTTAGAACTAAAACCGTCAAGAGAGCTTCTAAGGTCTTGATCGAAAGATTCTACCCAAAGTTGACTTTGGACTTCGACACCAACAAGAGATTAGCCGATGAAATCGCCGTTATTCAATCTAAGAGATTGAGAAACAAGATTGCCGGTTACACCACCCACTTGATGAGAAGAATTCAAAAGGGTCCAGTTAGAGGTATTTCTTTCAAATTGCAAGAAGAAGAAAGAGAAAGAAAAGATCAATACGTCCCAGAAGTTTCTGCTTTGGACTTATCACACACCAACGGTCAATTGGAAGTTGACTCTGAAACCGCTGACTTGGTCAAGACCTTGGGTTTCAAGATTCCAATCCAAACCGTTGCCATTTCTTCTCAAAGAGGTCCAAGAAGATTCGCTAAGAGAAACTAATTGTATATTTTAGCTAAATAATTATAACATATTTTGGTAATTTCGAGTTTGTTTTGTAATTATCTCTCTGTCAAATTTTTATAAGCTGCCATTAAGATATCCAATCTGCTCTTTATATCATCTTCAAGCTTATGGGATACTTCTAAATATTGAAGTACAAGGTCTTGAAGGTATTCTACTCTTCTGGTGAATTTGTAACGTGATCTAATGGCTCTTTCGAATAAGTCGGCTTGTTCTAACTCAAGCTGTTTGCTGTATTCACTCCAACGAGAGAATGGAGCTGTATAATCAAGTCCAATTTCTACAAGTTTGCGATTAAGTTTAATTGCAGAATCATTTGAAAAAATCTCTGTATATGATAATTCTAAACTGGAATTCAAGTTTTTAACATGGTACAACTGATTTCTTAGAGGAGAACTAAACTTTGGTTGAGTTTTGGAAGGTTTCGTTACTTTTTGTTTATGTAATTCTTGAATTGAGGGGATCTTGGGACTAACGTGAACCTTAAAATTCTTAACATCTAATAACTTACGAGCTTTTTTCGGTGGTTGGGCGCTGATGGGGGAGGAAGCTTGATGATATCCAGTGCTTACAGGGGAAGATTGGGTGTTAGAACTCTGGGAATTTGAAGGAGTTTTCGACATGCTTTGTGATTTTGACTATTAAATAGGGTTAACGGGTTTTTAAACCAATGGCTGCGAAAAGTACAAAAATAGATCAATATGTATAAATACAAAAATCCTCTTCCAGTGTTTAGAAATTATGGAGTCCATAGAGTACATAAACAACCACCTAAATTTCTATGTATGTCAGGTATATATAATAAATACTATACATCATTATTATTCGTTTCTTTATCATCATCATCATCATCATCCTCTTCGTCCTCTTCACCCTCCTGGTCATCTTCGTATTCTCTGTGGTCTCCATCTCTTTCAATCAACACACTGGCATCAAAATACAACGAAGGATCTAATGCGCCGATCTTTGCTGATTTTGCTTTACCATCCATTAAAAGTTCACTCATGATTTTACCAGATCCTGGAGCATTATTAATCCCCCAGCATGAATGGCCCGAGCACAAATACAAGTTAGATACATTTGTTTCACCAATTAAAGGTCCAGAAGATGTAGGAACTTCTAAAACCGGTAAATAACAGGCTTGACGTTTAAGTACTCGACCTTTACGTAAATTTGGTGAAAACTTTGATACTTGATGGAAGAGTTCATCACATTTGGCGGAGACAACTTCCACATCATCAGTTGTTTCAGGAACATCAACAGCTGAATCACCTTCTCCACACACATAAACTTCATCTTGACGAGCATAGATTTCGGGTGAAATATAACTAGTAGGACCTGTTTTAAATTCGGTGAAAACTCCATATGGACTTACTGGTTGATCTTTAAAGGGGGCAATTGTAATTGAATGAGCTCGAAGTCCACTGATAGGACAATCTGGTAAAATTTTTGACGTCCATGGACCAACAGTCAATACAATTTGATCACCAGAAACTTTAATATGTTTGGTAGTATTACCATCTTTTTCCTTTTCTTTAATGGATGTTGGTTCATAAATAACTCCGGTAGCCGAACCATTTTCGTAATCGTATTCTATATCAACAACCTTACCTAGAATTAATTCGATAGATCCTTTACTTAATTCCACGGCTTTTTTCAAAAGGAAATTGGTAAATTTATATGGATGAACTTGTGCGGTGGTTTCGGTGTCTCCTAAAGAAGTACATCCGGTAACCAAATCGGATTTAATCCAATTAAGGGTGTTGGGTAATTTATTAGAAGATTTAGACAGATCACTCCTGGATCTAGCTCCAGCCTTTGCATTAGAACTGCCCTTTCTACTAATCTTTTTAGGGGGCTTTTCTGATGAAGAAGAAGAAGAACTTGATTTCATTTCTTCGGCTCCTGCTCCATTATCATGTGCTTCAACTTCATCATCATCGTCATCATCGTCATCTTCATTAATATTACTCAAATCTCCTTCTATACTTACTGTAGACAATCGACGATAACCCCATTCCTTTTCCCCATTATATAGATTTGATAATTCTTGGTGTAGATTAAAACTAAGGGGTACGATCTGTTGAGGAAATGCCCAAAGAGCCAATAAGCCTCCAGCTTTACCACTTGCACCACCCGCCACACGCTTGGACTCAATAAATACAATACGATGCGTTTCTGGGTCGTACAGTGGGTGGGTCACAAGAAAGTAGGCGGTACAGACACCGATGATTCCAGCTCCAACAATGACAATAGTCTTTTTATCACTTTGTGAGGGTACAGATTTAAAATTAAGGTAATCAGTCATGATCAGCTTTGTTGTGGATTATGTTAATTAAGATGAAATAAGTGGAGAGGGGTAGTATCTGAATAAATATGAATTTGATCCTCACCTAATAACTGTCTAACCTCCAGGATTTAAAGAACTTCGGACTAAAAATAAAGAAGACCTTAAACAAAAATATTTTAGGAATACCGCAGTGTAACGCGAAAATTGAATGGTTTTTGATGAGGTGGAGGAAGTCTTTGTGTATTGATTAGTCAGAGCTCTGCCTAGTAAAACAAGAAAATTATTACTACGACAACGGCGATCAGATGGTTATTGGTTTGAAATAATGATCAATTTATATTGTGATTTTATAACTCAAAGTCTCAAAATATACTCGTGTATTCGTATAGGTCTTTAATGTTATAGTTCTAGTTCTAATATGATTATGCTATTAGACTTCCTCATCATTGACTTATCATTAATCAAGCTAATTCCATATTCAGTGGTATGACACCGGAACAAATTTCGTGACCGGTAATCTTGAATGCTGTTTAGCCATACCCGCACTTGCAACATAGGAGAGAAACAGCTGATTTTTCTGTAACTCAAAACCTTATATCCATTTACAGAAGACTGTATACAGGTCTGACGCAAAAGAACGCTCAGGATAAGGACTGATTTTTCCGGATTGTGGCTAGTGGAGAGCAGGGTATTGAACCATACCACAGATACGCTTCTTAATCTGTCTATCAATGATTGCTAGTAGCTTATTGCTAACTTGTTAGTTACCTTAAAAGTTTCTGTACATGAATCTACTAAAATTTCCAAACACAGCAAAAATGACACACCCAAATGTGCTACTCCTTATTATAGCACTACCAACTATAATATTCCCATTCATTAGTTTACTACCCTATGTATACCTGAATTTCGAAATCATCTTCTAGTTCAGTGTCCCCCACAGTATCCCCAATGTTCAAAAGTTCATCATCAAATATAAGTTTCACTTTTTTTGTATCTACGTCACTAGTCTTCATTCCCTGTTTTTGAAGATAATACTCTAAGATCCTGAGTATAGGCGTGGATTCATTCACTTGGACTGGGATTCGCTTATTATCTTTCCCTTTCAATCCAATGGTAAAGTAACCCTCTTCTTCTAAATCGACTGTAACCACAGGCCTTTCTTCTTTTCTCAAACCTTCATCACCTTCATCATCACCTCCTTCATCCTCTCCTCCTTCATCCTTTTCTTCCTCATCAGATTCTGACACCGCAGATCCAACTTCTTCTACATCATCACCATCTCCTACGTTTTCCACAAATTGTTCATACTTGCTCTTTAATTCATCAAATGTTTCAAGAGCGGTGGCAGCCATTGTCTTGTTGATAAGAAGGCAATCAAGAGATGTGTACCCTACCCCATTTACATAAACTTTATCCTCATCAGCAGGAGGTTTTATTCTTAACGTACTAAGTTTAAAAAACGGTTGAAGCTCTCGTTTTCCCTCGATCCAAAAAAGCGTATAATTATTGGCCTGACCATTACGGGGAATGACCTTACTTTTTTTATAGTGTTGAAGAATATTCAAAAGAATATGTTCAAATCTCTTGGTACCTTTGGTACTGAATGATAACCGTTGTCCTGTATGAACTTTGGGTATGATATTAAGCAAATAAGGTCTATCTTTTTCGTCATCATCATTAAATTGATAAGTATCTACAGATTCACTTCGAAGTTTAGCTACTTCTTCCACCAAACTATTGTAATAGTCTTCGTCATCAGATATATCACCAGGAGCTAACTCTTTGTGAATGGCCTGCGTACTAGCCTCGTCATCAAGGTCTATATATTCAGTTTCTTTAACTCCAGCACGAGTGACTCTACGTCTTTGGTCTGGTACCACAGGAGAACGACATTCATCATCATCTGTAAGAATTTCAATTTCATCTGATTCATCTTCCTTGATTTCTAAATCATTTTGTACTGTCTCTTTTCGTTCTGTGGTTCCTTCTGTATTTGATCCCTCTGTGCCTATTGCCTTCACTTTAGTCACCAGTTCATGTTTCACAGGATCTAGTCCTTCTTTCTGGTTGCCCTTGTTCAGTATTGAACCAAGAACAAAACTTTCGATATCATTTAAGTCAACTTCTTCATCGCCTGAATCTAACTTTTCAAATTCGGGTTTCACCTTCTTCTTCTTTTTCTTTTTCTTTTCGGGATTCGAGAACGAAAAGAAATCATCATCCATCAAGGATCGCTTCTTCTTCTTTTTCGGGGACAGCTTCTTAAGCTTTGGAGTTTTAGGGTCGGTTTCGGCGGATGCTTCCATGCCGCTAGTGTCCATTTTGGGGTAGCGCGTAGCCTTAGTGCGAGAGTAGCGATGGTGTAGTACTAGCTTAGCGCGCGGACTGATGATAGTAAGTTCGGAGTTGATCACACTCTGGTTCAGTGTAGTCGGAGGAACTCCAGCTCGTAGGATTTCATTTCCTGTTGATTAAACTTCACCAGTAAGTATAATACTCAATTTTCATTTTAAGAGGCACTGACTGCTTCTTGCATACAACAGAGGTCACTACACTATTCGACATTTTTCTTTTTCATTACTATTCATGACTACCTAGTCTCCTTTCCGTTTCTCTACTATATATCCAAACAACTTGCGCATCTTAACCATCACCACTGTCATTACCATCACAAATAATGTTACCACTAATTGCTCATTTTTCATCCACAACTCATAATCCAAGAATTTCACTTGACTCTTTTTCTTGTTCTCCAAATATCTTTGGTTCGTATGGCGGGCTTCATACCAGTATGGCTCACCCTTCTCAAAAGGTTTATTGTATTCCACTTCCATTTCTCTATGAGGAGCGCCTAAAATACTATCGAAAATCCCAAACTTTGCACGATTATTATCAAAGGCAAAGTCAGGAATTGGATGTACTTGCAGCCGTTTACTGGACGTAATAATAAGTGAATAATGGGGAGACGGAAGTTTTCTAACAATCTTACGCACGAATTCATCATTGTCTCTTATTTGCCAAATTCTTTCATCTTGATCTTGGGATAATTCTTCGAATTGAAAACTAATGACTCGTTTTTTTGCATCAATATAATTGACACTGTCTTCGTTCCCTGTATCTGCCACAACCAAATCAGCAGAACACGTATTTATGATATATTGTTCGATGTATTTCAAATCAATAATATCATCTACAAATGGCACACCCACGATCGTAGAAGACATACTAAGGTACCGAGAAAGAAATGGCCAGATCTCCATGCTACCATCATTTAGGTCGTCATAGTTGAGCCCCGGGATATCGAGAATAAGGTATTCATCTGATGAACATTGAGTAATAAGTTTTTTGATCATATTGGTGATGTCAACTCCAGAATGTCTATAACTTAAATTTGTGGACTTGAGCTCTTCCTTGAGTTTGGGGACAAGTTTATGGGAGGAAACCAATACAGGAACCACATCGAAACAAGTGGCTAGTCCCAATAGGTAGAGAAACGCAAATATTTCCATAATTTTTCAGTATATGATTTTTCACTATTTCAATTTTTTTGATGTTCTTCGCGTTGGATCTGAAACATTGATCTGAAACAATCTTGGATCTGAAACAAATTATGATTTTATTATAGTTAATTTCTTCCTAGGTACTCAGATGTTAATGATTCAGTATCTTTCAAGGATAATTGTTTGGCTGTATTTTTTTCTAATAGCCAATACAATTGCCGTGACTGAATTAAATATGGTGATAGTTTATTTGCAGCCACTTGTAGTAGTTCCCGCACAAGACGTTACCACACACCAGACTTCACAGTTTTTAACTTTCAACTACGATGATACTTCAACTACCAGCCCGTCTTTAAAATCTGCTTCCATGTCACTTCCATTAAAGGAAACCCCTACAAGTAGCCCTGAAACTCCTACCGCTTCCTCCCAGTCTTCAAGTTATTTTGAAATTCCACCATATTCCGGGAAGTACTCTCTAAATACTACATTTGCTAGTATAATGCTAGAAGGACATAATGCTAAACGAGCGTTGCACGAAGCTCAACCATTGGGGTGGAATAATACGCTCTTTGAGTATGCTGCGTGGTTCGCCAGCGTTTATGACTGCTCAGGAATACTTGAACATTCTGGTGGGAAATATGGAGAAAATTTAGCTCTAGGGTTCACTCCTATTGGGGCTTTAGATGCTTGGTATGAAGAAGGTGATAGTTACAGTTATCAGACGCATAATAGTTATAACCACTTTACTGCTATGGTGTGGAATTCTACTAACCAAGTGGGCTGTGCTTCAAGAGTTTGTGGAGAAGTATGGGGAAGTTATATAGTTTGCTCTTACTACCCTGCTGGGAATGTTGTTGGTTATAATTCCCAAAACGTGTTCCCGGTAAAACTGTAAAAGAATAGAATTCAAAAAGAACTCAACGTAAATACATTCAAGTGTAAATACATACTAAATATTGCTAATACTGGATTAAACACCATCAGCAAGAATGGTCTCTTCTAAACGGTGATAATCCACCATATAATTCTTGAACAACAGAATTAAACGAATAATATCGAAGCTTCCTCCAGTTTCTCTGATGGAATGCATTGATAATTGTGGATTTCCCAAATCAAGAGTTCTGACACCTAACTTTGCAGCTAAAAATGGTCCTATAGTAGAACCACAAGGAGAGTCGTTACGGACTACGAACAATTGAAGAGGAATCTTGTTTTCTTCTCCAATCTTTTTCAATAACACAATTCCAGGAGAGTTTGTAGAGTACCTTTGATTAGCATTTATCTTAATCACAGGTCCCTTATTCAATTCTGGTTTATTCTCAGATTCGTAATTAGCCTTATAGTTTGGATGCACTCCATGTGCCATATCACTGGATAAGACAAAAGACTTGGATAATGTAGGGTAGTAAGTACTAGAAGTAGTAAGTCTGTTCAAGATATCTGGTAAGAAACTGGAGTCAGCTCCTTGAGCAGACTTAGAACCCACTTCCTCGTGATCAAACAAGGTGATTAATCTCACTCCTCTTTGGGATTCTAAAGTATCCAAGCTATCAACTAATCCTCTGGTAGCACAGAAACAAGATTCTAAATTATCGAGTCTAGGAGAGAAAATAAATTCATCATTTAAACCTCCTACAACTGATTTCTGAGTATCATATAATAATAACTCAAAGTCTTCGATCTGTTTACTTTCAACACCTAACTCACTTGCAATCAAGTTAATTATACCGGAGTTGTGTCTAGTGATTACAGACTGAACTGATTCAAATTCTTCCTTAGTGAGTTGTAAATCAGGATCGTCAGCACAGCTATGGTATTGAGTTTGGCCAGCAATAGGTACTAGCTTCTCCTCTTTGTTAAACTCAAATTTGGTATTCACTTCTCTGTTAAGGTGAATTGCCAAGGTTGGAATTCTCAAGAGTGGTTTGTCAATCTTTACAAGCTTTGGTACAAATTTTCCGTTTTCGTTAACATAAACCCTTCCAGCAATAGAAAGATCTCTGTCAAACCAAGTATGGGCAATAAGACCTCCATATTGTTCAACGCCAATTTGAATAAAGCCTTCAGCGCTTCTATCGGAAATCGGTTTAATTCTCAAACAGGGAGAATCAGTATGGGCTCCAATAATGGCAAAGCCATCTCCTGGCTTGTACTCTCCACCAGTGGTGAATGCAATAATAGAGCTTCCGTTTCTGGTGACAAAATACTTTCCAGAAGTGGTGATGGTATCTTCTTCATTAGAGCTAGTGCCTGTTTCTGTTGATTTACCGAGTCCAGAAATATTCCACAGTTTCCTTTCCAGGAGCTCAACAAATCCATGGGAGATTAATATGTCCTTGACGCTCTTGACAGCGTGGTATGGAGTTGGTGAAGCATTGACAAAGTCAACGAACTCGTGGGTATGTTTAATGTCTTCTTTACTCATTGTAGTGTACGATGGACGGCGCGGCTGCAAAAATCCATCGACTGTCAAAAACTCAAACTACCTCACTTGATCCGAGAGAGGTTAGATAGCGTAAGATGCGAACAGATTTGCTTGAGTGCGACGTACTCACGCATAGTATGATACGTTAGTATACTCAGTAATGGAAAAGAGAAGATTAGAGCAATGTTAGTTTATGCACTATTGATCTTTGACGACTGGTGTGACTTAATATAGAGTCCGCTTTATTAATGCTGTATTGTGGGTTGAATGCTCATCTAGCTCATCTAAATTTACTACGTGATGAGCTGAATCACTAGTACATTGATTTTGGATTTACACGCTATTATCAAATATTACTTTCTTTTCTTTTCTTTCCTTGGTGCAGGTCTCTGTTAAAAGTTCGAAACTGCCGGCATCGGAATGGACTGGTGTCAACCAAGACGGCTTGTGAGTATACGGGGCGCTGCTTGGCAAAAAAGGTACGGCGTAAGAGGTACGGCGTTGGACTGCGTGAACGGTACGGCGATTTATCTCTGCAGAACACAACCTTGAACCACAGAAACTCAGAAACTCAATCTGTGTTACCACAATTTTTTCCCCACGATTTCTCAACCCTTGCTGCCTCTATCTGTTTTACTCACTAAACAAGGCACGTTAACAACTTCCTATACGGCTGAAGCACCTAATGCATGATCTATTCCGAAACAGTGCGTCGGAAATACTATTTTTTGGTCACAAGACTTTCCCATACAAATTCAGGCGAGTTCCGAACGTCACCACTATTAGTAGCACGTGACATTGCGTTTTCAGCATATACCGAAAACTAAATTAGTAAGAAAATAAAAATCCATTATAACACAACAGGCATATTATCTGAAATAAGAAAAAAGTCTTTTTGTATATATATACCTGTACAACATCCTTTAGAATCTTTGTCATCTGATTCGTACAAGAATGTCAGTCGCTTCGGGATATAGAGTTGATTTAGAGAATGATGAGGTTGCAAAATCCTCAACTAGAGATATAGAGAGAAGTTTTGATAATGAGAGTTGGCGCTATGAAGAGGCCACAACTGAAAACTTGAATAGAAGTTTGACTCCTCGGTTGATTAACATGATTGCATTAGCCGGTATCATTGGTACTGGTCTTTTCCTCGGTACTGGTAAATCATTGGCTCGTGCAGGCCCTTTAAGTGTATTAATATGCTATTCCATTATCGGAGTGATTGTATATTTAACGATGTTAAGTTTGGGGGAGATGTCTACTCTTTTCCCCGTTTCTGGAAGTTTTACGACTTATGCCAAAAGATTTGGCAGTGAAAGTTTTGGTTTTGCAATCTTGAGTAACTATTGGCTTAATGATGCGATTTCGGTTGCCAGTGATTTAGTTGCAGTTCAATTAGTTATGCTGTATTGGACTGATTTCCACGGTTACGTGGTGGCATTGATTTTCTGGGTTCTTTTGCTTTTCTTAAATGTTTTCCATGTAAGGTTTTATGGTGAAACTGAATACATTCTTGCAGCATTGAAAATTGTAACGATTTTAATTTTTTTCATTGTTAGTATTATCGTGAATGTTGGTAAGAATCCTGATGACTCCTATATCGGGTTCAAATACTGGTCTTTAGGAGATGCACCATTTGTCGACGGGTTTAGAGGGTTTGCTGGTGTTTTCGTCACGGCTGCATTTGCATTTGGAGGTACGGAATCTATTTTAATCACGGGTGGTGAAGTTAAAAATCCGGTAAGAACTACACCTAAAGTTATTAAAATCGTATGGGTTCGTATATTTTTGTTCTATGTCTTGGCCATTTTCTTTATTGGTATGAACGTTCCTTATAATTACCCTAATTTGTCCACTGGTGAGGTTATCACATCTCCCTTCACCATTGTTTTTCAAATGGCTGGTGCCAAAGCAGCTGGTTCTTTCATGAACGCTGTTATTATGACTTCGGTGATCTCTGCTGGTAACCATGCTCTTTATGCGGGTTCTAGATTAGCATTTTCTATGGGTACTCAAGGATATTTCTTTAAATTTATCACCATCACCAACAGATGGAGAGTTCCGTACGTTGCAGTTATTATTACTTGGTTCTGCGGTGGATTATGTTTTGGTGCATCATTCATTGGTGCAGGAACTTTATGGACTTGGTTACAGTCTATTGTAGGTGTTTCTAATCAATTGGCTTGGCTTTCTATTGGTATCACCAGTATCAGATTCAGACAGGGTTTAGCTAAACAAAACAAGACCCATCTTCTTACATATAAAAATTGGACTCATCCATGGGGACCATGGGTTGTGGTAATTGCATGTTCTTTTATTGTTTTAATTCAAGGATGGACAGTATTCTCACCTTGGGATACTGCATCTTTCTTTGAATCATACTTAGAACTTGGAGTTTTCCCCTTGACATTTGTTTTCTGGTGGCTTTTCAAAAAGGGTAAAGATAAATTTATTAGAGCCGAAGATATGGACTTTGAAACAGATAGATACGTTGAAACCGAAGAAGAGTTGGCCGAAAATGAATATGCCGATAGTTTGAAGGGATGGAAGAAATTCAAGTACAATTTTGTCGATAACTTTTTGTAAATACGTAGTAATGAGATACGAGAAATAGAAGATAACCGAAGAACGCGTTCGAGTGAAGAACTAAATTCTTCGAAGCCTTAATGAATGAATAAATCACGCATATTATATCTCTATCAGCTTGGGGGTATCCTCAATTTTGCAACAATTGATTTTCAATTTGCAACATTATTTTTTCACGCGTTCATGAGTGCAAGAGCCTCCAAAGACTTATCCTTAAAGCCCCGGTTCCTCCACAATTACGGCTCGGACGAGGACTACTATGCCAGTTCAATCAAGTACATTACTTTCTGGCAAGACAAACTTTTTTATGTTCCTGAACAACAATTTCTTCATGCTATATCCAATGAAAAACTTACCATTGACCAGCCCCATTTACTCAATGGGAATCAGCAATTACCAAACCTAGAAGTAATGAAAAGAGACGAAGATTTGGTGAATGAATTGAATCTTCAATCTTCAATTGAATTGGAGCTACAGTCCAGCGGTGGAGAGGTGGATCTTTCATTTGGTGAAACTGTGGGCCTCCAAAGTCCTGATAGAAATGCCAGTGCTGTGAATACCGGAGGAATTATCACCACATTAAGCTGGGCCCCTGCTCCTGTCAATGATAAACTTTATTTGGCCGCAATGGTATTAAGCTCTTCCGAAACCTTGAATAAGATTTCCACTAGTGAAGAATTGAGTATTTTTTACACAAATGCCGGGAATGGTGGTAAAATCAAGAGTTGTATTCAGATCTGGGTGTATGACCCCAACACGTCTTCTTTTGAACTTGTTCAATTATTGAACACATCGAAGTTTGGTAGCTGTTCGAACCTTGCATGGGCTCCAATTGTGAGCCAAGATATGATTGGGCTCTTAGCAGGCACATTTCGTGATGGCTCCCTTAGATTCTTCAAAATTGACGAAAATAACCCCAAGTATTGTGATGTAGCAAGCTCATCTCTCGTGTATAAGCTCGCAAATCCTCGAGTAAAAGGTGAAAATTTGGCCCTCGTAAGTTACGATTTCTTGCTGCACGATAGAGTTATTGTAGGTGCCTCTGATGGATCAATTTCTGAGTTTGTGCTTCCTCATATAGCCCAGAATGGTGGTAGTGACGAACTGGACTTAACTATACCTTCCTTCACGTACCAGATAACCGATAGTCCTATTTCTTATGTGATCGTAAGTGGACCTTTTGATGGAGAATATACCATCAACGTTAATTCTACAGGAATATCCAATGTAGCGTTCATGTATAGCAACTATCGGACGCTGAGGGTGGAATCTTTCGACACAACAATTCAGCCGTGGTACCACAGGGGCCTCAAAGTGATACTTTGCACAGATGGAATCGATACGATGTCGTATTCTTTTGTTCGGAACCCACATGAAAAGCCAACATTCGCTCTTAAAACGGACGGAGTTATTACATCTATCGGAGTGTCAAAGTACCTAAAACATCCACTTATTCTAGTGACAAATAGCTTTGGTGAAGTGTTTGTTGAAAATATCGCTAGAAAGATTCTCTCACCTGGGAAAACCGTTACCAAGTTTTTGGTGCCCTTGAGGTTATGGAAACTCAAATACAAGTCAGCAGGGTCGTATCTCTTGGATGATAGACTAGTTGGGGTCCCACCTGAACCAAGCAACAGGGTAGCAATTTCCCCACCAGAGATTAATATTTCTACGGTGGCTTGGAACGATTGTTTACCAGTAAGTTCTCTATATGCTGTGGGTAGTCATTCTGGTCTTTTGATTGTTGAGAGATTGGATACTTAGAGACACACAGAATGGACTGAAGACGCCGAAGACCCTGTCCTTCGAATACTTAATGTAAGAGTAGTGTAGAATATGAAATGTATACTTATTAAATTAATATTTTGGAAATGTGGAATCTACATTTGTACTCCACAGATCAAGACCACCTTTAATATCCTTGGTGTTCTTGAATCCGAATTTATCCTGGATGGTTTTAGCAGCAATCTGAGAGTCTATGCCAAATCTACACACCACAAACACATCATCATCCTTTGTCGCTCCATCAGGTAATTTTGACTCCAACAGGTCCAATTTCATTAATGAATCAACCAACGGGAGATTAATGGCGCCCGGTAAAGAGGCAATATTGAACTGTTCTTTGGGTCTCACATCAATTAAAATAGGAGATTTCCCGTTACTTATGTAATCCTTATACTCATTTACAGTAGCCCTTGAATCTTCAGAAATATTATAGCTTACTACTTTTCCACAAAATACATGATAGTCCATTTCGTTCGACTCAATCGTGGCTTTTGTAACAGTGGGAGAATCACCACATACTGCACAGTCTTTTTGACGCCTTCTCATCTTGAAAGTTCTATATTGTTGTAATTGCTGATACCCATAAAATGCACACAAAAAGGGCTTGAAATCCTCTTTGTAGAATCCTGTCAATACCTTGATCGTCTCAAGTGCTACATTAAGGCCGATTATACCTATAACAGGTCCAAGAACTCCAGCGTCCTGGCAAGCACTAACCGAGCCAGGAGATGGAGGTTTAGGGTGAAAGCATCTATAACAGGGCCCAACCCCGTTATAATTAAGAATAGTCCACTGACCATCAGTTTTAAGACCGGACCCACTGACGACGGTCTTTCCAAGAATTACGGCCACATCATTGATTAAATACCGTACCGCAGGAGCATCCGTACAATCCACAATCAAATCATACTTGTTGAAAATGCTAAATGCGTTTTTATTAGTCAACAGTTCAGGGTAAGTATCGACCACTACATGAGGATTAAGTAGATTAATATACTGTTTAGCACTATCACATTTAAACATCCCAACATTGGCGGTAGTGTGAAGTACTTGTCTATGTAAATTAGTCACATCCACCAAATCATTATCGATTATGCCAATATTTCCTATACCGGCAGCCGAAAGGTATAACAAAGCGGGACATCCAATTCCTCCAGCACCTACTACCAAGATTTTTGCATTTTTCAAGCTCATTTGGCCGGCCAACGACCCGAACCCGGGCACTATCATTTGTCTTCCATATCGAGCGTACTCATCGAGAGTGAGCTTTGAAGTACTTGCATCAAAAGTTGCAGAAGGGGAAACATCCTGTATCGATGTATTTTTCAACTTCTGTTCTCTTAACTCATTGATTTGATGTTTCAACTCATTGATTTCTGCTCTTAATCGAGCATTTTCTGTACGGTCATTTACACACTCTTGGGACATTTATTGCGAGATTTATATTCCTATACAATTTTTTGCTTAACAAAAAAACTTTGCAAGTGTCTCAACTGGTAAAAACAAGTACCGACCAAAACAGCCAATTGAATGAACGTCCAGGTAATTACTCTTGAGTTAGTTAACTCACTCTGGTCTCTGAAAATAGCTTCTCTTTCTCTAATTCTTTCTTGTTCATAATTAATAGTCTCTAACTTTTTGTTTAATTCATGAACTTTGGCAGTCAATGCATCGACTTGGCTGGTGGATTTTGAGTCAACGTAATCATGAGCTGATCCAAGAGCAATATCAAAGAGAATTCTGTGTTGTTTGTTCTTGGTACCGTCTGTATAAATTGGTCTAAGGCAAAATTTATGTTCACCAGACTCAGATGATGTGAAGGGAACTTCACCGTGAGATCTAACCTTCTGGTTGACGACCTTATGATCATTGTCAAAAGTTTCAAAAACAGTGAACTCAAGATTCAAAGCTTGATTTTTGAAGTATTCGTTACCGTGTTCATTGTGTTCAAGAGCTTCTAATTTGGCGACAAGTAAAGTGTTTTCTTGTAATTCCTCAAAGAAGCATCTGGTTTCACCAGTCTTCAAGTAGAAGTGTAACGCTTGGGTCAAGTGTAAAAACACAAACACGGCCACAATAGATTTGATAGAAAACATGATGAACAAGTTGATTCGAATTTTTCAGTCAACGCGTGAGTTAGTTTTTCTGCGGTTGCAAAAACAAAAAATAGAAATTAGAATTTATCGAGTCAAAGGAGAATTTAAAGAGGAAATACTTTATGGAAAAATGATATTTATAATAAATTGTTGTTCCGAATTAAATGTGTAGTATTCTATTTATTTTCTTTGTTTTCGTTTCAACTTGTTTACTAATGCATTCATATCTCCCGTTTTACTATCATCACTATTTTTATTCACCTTCGCCTTTTTCCTGGCCTTCTTATCTCCTTCATCTACTCTTCTCTTGGACCGTTCATTCAAGATCTTCTTCATGGTCTTGGTCTGTTTGTAATCAGTGTTGGAAGGATCAATGTTATATTCACGGTCTTCAAAGATTTCCTTGAAACGATCATCATCAAGATCGACTTGAAAATTGTCTTGGACCTCAAGATCTTGATGGTTCTTCTTGTTCTTGCTCCTTTTCTTCTCTGACTTGATGATATCTTTCATGTTGAAGTGACTGTCTTCTTGTTCGTCTTTTTCATCCATCATCAAAAGTTCTAATTCAGCCTTAGCCTTATCATCCCTGTTCTTACCATCTCTACTAGATGTATCTTTTCTCTTATCATCTCTACCATTATTGCTCTTCTCAGGCTCTTGTTCTTTTTGTCTTTCTTTGAATTTCTCCATTCTAGCCTTACGACGTTCCTTTTGTTTGAGTTTATACGCAGTAAGAGAATCCATTTCTTCTTCGTTCTTCTTTTGTTGTGCTGCAAGTTCTTCGTCTAATCCTGGGTTGAAAGAAATTTCCATATCAATATCGTCATCATCTTCAACGTTCTTTGATTTCCCACCAAAATCTCTGCCACCTAATAGCATTTTGTATTTATCTTTAGCTGATTCTTTTTCATTTGCTTCATCATCATCATCACTATCTGACGCCAAATAAGCTTTGAAATCCATGTCTTCAATTTCTCTTTGAGTGAATTGTCTGGAAGCTACAGCTAGACGTTCTTTTGGAGTTTCATCCCACGTCAATTTAACTCTCGAGTGCTGTAATGCGTCAGTTACAAAAGTAGATGGCTTGTAGGAGCTTGGAACTCTGGAACAAGTATCTCTAGCATCATCATCGAATTCCATTCCTTCGGGCACATATCTTAAATCAAAAATATTAGACGTAGATTCGTATTCTGTACCATCACAATTCTCATAGATACTTTTGGCAGTAGCTATACTATCACACTTAACCACAGCATAGTAGTATCTCAATCTTTGTAATTGATAACGACGTAACGCTTTGCTATCATAATCTGCTTCCCCATTGTCTTCTTCATATAATTTTTTGGCAGCTTTTTCTAAACCAGCAGCACTTGTAGTGTCAATTTCCTCATCAGAGTCAGAATCTTCATTATTCTTTTTCTTATTTTTGGTGAACAATTCTTTTGGTGGACCTTCAATCTCTTCTTTTTGCATTTGTTCTTTACCGAATTCCGATGGGAACACACTGACAGATTTAATGGAGCCACCTTTGGGTACAAATGATTGGAATGTTGCCATTAAATCAACAGAACGAACATTATCCCAATCCATGTTTACCACGGCAAAGGTATCGGATGGGTCTCCTTCTTCTGGTTTTCCTGTTTCAACTTCAATGTCTGATTCTGCTTCATCTAATTCTGCTTCCTCTTCACTGTCGCTATCACTTTCACTTTCAGATGAACTCAAGCCCTCACCTCTAGCCCTATCAAGAGTGGTAACATCTAAATCAGATTCGGATTCACTTTCAGATTCGCTTTCAGAATCGGATTCTTCACCTTCTCTATCACTTTCACCTTTCTCTTCTTGTTCCTCTTCAACATCATCATCGTCTTCTTCTTCACTGGACGAATTCTCTCTAAAATATTTATCAAACTTAGACTCTTCGTCCTTAAGCTTTCTACCATACCTATCGACTCTCGTTTTCTTTCCAAACCCAGCGGTCAACTTATCAATCTCATTTCTACTAAATCTATCATCAACTTTGGTCTTGACCTTGTTAAACTTTGGAAGCTTAAATCTTGGATCAGAGTGTACAGAAGCAAATCTGCTGTCCGAAATGATAGGTTTGTTTTCACCCTGATTTGGTCCTTTGCCTCTTTTAGTCTTATCTTTAGCCATCTTGATTGAAAAATTTGAGATGAGCTCGCGGTCTTCGCAGCCAAAATTCAAATGGGTGCAAAAAGAGAAATCAACAAAATACTAATAAAACAACACGCATGACAATGGGATTATCGATGAATATCTCATCACTTTAGTCTAACCTAAAATAAACATTTCCATTACCTATACACCAAAAACCTATAAATATTACTAATTAATCTTAAACTGAGCCACCTGAGCCCCCGGCATTACCCACAAGACCTACCATCTCCAAAAATGCCCGATCCTCCAGTAAGGCATTCATATTGACACTTTGACGGGCCTCAGCCATCTTTTCTTCCCACTCCCATTGCTTTTTCTGTTGCTCTAATTCTTTGGTAGACCCTACACCCCAAACTTCCAAATCAGTTATCATGAAACGATCTTCAAAATCTGCGCCAGATTTATCAAACATCTCTGTCTTGGCAGACCTCCGGAAGTAGAGGTTCTTACTACCGGTGTTCACGTGTCTGAACAGAGCAAACTCCAAATTCGGCTCAATAGTCAACGATACATCTCCGGGCATATATTTTTTAACGCCATTCTTGTCGAGTGGTTGGTCATTACCAAACCCTAGACCAAATCCAAGAGTATTAAAGTATATCAGATTGAAACCTACTACCGAGTTATTAGTGCTGGGGTAAAAATCCACCCTTGGATGCAAACTGAGTATCATGCATTGGTTGTCACCAAAATTTTTTTTGTTGGATATTTTCCATGGTTGGTTGATCAAAACCGCATAAACAAGTTTATCATGTTCGTCCTGCCAACCCTTAAGCGAAGAATCTCTAAAGAAACGAGGGTATTCGGAATCGAACTGAATATACCTCTTATTTGTGGTTACAGTTTTCTTGGTAAGTCGTTTACCAGAGACTAAAAGTAAAGTTGGAGCCTGCCATTTGAAAATCTTCAGTTCAAGGGATCTAATAGAAAATCCTGCCTCTTTCCCAATGTATAATTTCACCAAATTTTCTTTTGTTATTTCAATTTCAGAACCCAAACTTCTAATCAATTGGCCAATAGACGCAACAGAAGCACTTGTAAGAAGTTTAGAGTCTTCAAAAGTTGGATGTTTTTTCTTGATCTCTAACTCTTCAGGCAACTCGGAGGCCGCTGATTCGTCAAAGAATGATGAAAGAAGTTCTTCTTTGAACAATCTACTGAAACCTTCAAGGAGGATTTTCCTGATTACAGCAAAAGAGCTATTAAAAATATCACCAAACTTGAAGAATGTTGTTTCCATGTTTTGATTATTGAGGTTAGCCTTATGGTACCGGAGAATAGACAAAGTGGACGCTTCAAAATTCAGCCATTGCTCACGCAAAAGCACGGCCAATTGCAGATGCATTTTCAGCCTTTGACTTTTGGGTATCGATAAGAAAATAAGGAAAAGAGTCAAGACTTTATGAAGTCTTGATGCGCTTAAATCAAGTTCATCTGCATTTATTTTATCAAGGGATTTGACACTATCCAAGCTTTTCCAAACTACTCTCCTCAATACCGGTTCTTCACTGGGTTCATTCAACACCCTCACGGTGGCTGTCTTGCCCCTAAGCTGTTTTTCATCAGCCTCTGTCAATGACTGAGACAACCGATCACCAGAGATATATTTTTCCAATTCAGATCCACACAAAGACACAAAAATCAACTTTTCGTATTCAAGATCCGGGAGAGACTTTCGGTAACTTCCAGAGTGTAGATAAGAAGCAGAAATCACGTCATCGAGGGTCAATTGATTGGGATCAAACTCACTGATAAATGGGAATGACCCAAGAACGGTACAAGAGTCTATTAAAACTTTGACAGCAGTATAGCAGTCTTTTCCAATAGCCTCCTTACTATCCAAGTCTTTTGAAATTGATTCCAGCCATCCCAGTGGCGCATTTCTTTGGGGGGAGATTTGGAGGAGAAACATCAAATCGCTAGGTGTTAGGGCCTTCTTTTCATTCAAGGATAAACTATTGACCTTAGCAGCTAAAGCAGCAGCCTCAACGGGACGTAAAAGAGCCTTGGATTTACGATGGAAACCAGATATGAGGTCCTGTTTGGGGACGGTTTCTTCATGGGTGTGTGATTCAGTTGAAGTTGACTGGCCCATGGTAGTGAGACTTGCGAATGGCTGCGAATGAGGATTTGGTTTTCATCTATGATATAGCAGGTAAAAACGATAGAAATTGAATAATTCGGCGTGGTACCCAATGAAAATTTGCTATAGCATTCTATACTTACAAGAAATATTCTCTATACTACTTTACAAATAATAAAATCTTTTTTGCAGTGTACTATACTAATGAGTTGGATACAATTGAATTATTAAACGTACAGTGTCACCTTATTTATTACAACCGTGCTTCGAATATGAACATGATCCCCTTTACCCAAAAAATTGAGCCAATAATTCCCGAGACCGTATTTCTGTCTCAAGAATTGCACGTCTAACTCTATTCACAAAACTCTTACTTTGGAATACCACCTGTTCTTCCTCACTAATGAGGCTATCGCCAGAATCATTACCGTATTGTTTGATTAGCAGTCTAGTGAAGGACATAATCACCAAATTGAAGTAAAATCTGACCACGGTAAACACTAATGTTGAGCTGACTATGAGAAAAAGTTCCCTAGCCGGAGAAGCAGACTGGGATGACGTCAATGACGACGTAGCTTGCTTAAAATCTCCTGGTGCTACGGCCATTTCTCTCTTGGCGTTTTCGGAATCCCCTTCTCTAAACCACACATAGTTAAAGTAAATTGTATACAATAGCCCAAACACCGTATCAAACGTATAAATTAAACACACAAGTGACATTTTCCTTACATTTTGGTACCGTTTAGTCACACTGCCCATACCAATAATATAGAATGGAAGAATCATGAGACACGTCATATTATAGAGCCATTGCAAGAATGTAATAGGGTGTCCTGTAAGAAGTGATAAAATCCCGAAAGCTCCCCCAGCTTTATTAAGTATAGACGTAGCTAGAACAATTTCAACTCCGATGAAAAGAGGAATGAATCCAGCAAATTTCTAAAGATTAGTAATTAACATGGTAAATGCCTAATTGTTTTATTACGTACTTGTGGTAATATAAACGTGAGTGTCGAGGACATGAATAAGGTTATTTCTGATTCGAATTTCTCGCTTTTCTGATTTTAAAACCTGAGATGAGCAAAAAATAAATTATTATGGCTTACGATTCTGATGATAGTGACTATGAGTCCGCTTCGATGCCTAAAACGGTGACTGACAACGCTGATATTGTAACAAAGTATGCAGATAAGATCAAGACGGATTTTATTAAGAAAGGTCCTAAAATCACCAAAGATAGGGCTAATAGAGCGACAGTAGAACAAGTACTTGATCCTAGAACAATGGCATTTTTGGCAAAACTTATAAATAAGAGAATAATATCTCAGATAAATGGGTGCATCAGTACTGGTAAAGAAGCCAATGTCTATCACGCCGATTTGAATCCAGAAGATCAAAGACAAGACGAGGAGGAACAAGAAGAAGAAGCGCAAGAAGCTGAACCAAAAAGTGCTAAAGAGTTTGCAGTCAAAATTTACAAAACTTCTATTCTCGTATTCAAAGATAGAGAACGTTATGTTGACGGTGAATACCGTTTTAGAAACAGTGGTAATCTGTCGAACCCAAGAAAAATGGTTAAATTATGGGCTGAAAAAGAATTTAGAAATTTGAAAAGACTTTATACTCATGGTATTCCATGCCCAGAGCCGATTGATATACGATCGCACGTGTTGGTGATGGAATATTTAACTAAGGGCAATGGAGACCCTTCCCCTAAACTTAAAGACCATGATTTCAAGGATGTGGATGAAATTGTTCATTATTATCATCAAATGCTTTTTTACATGAGAAGAATGTACAAGATATGTCGTCTTGTACATGCTGATTTGAGCGAGTATAATTCCATTGTTCACCAAGACAAATTGTACATCATTGATGTGTCACAATCAGTAGAACCCGAACACCCCATGTCTCTTGATTTCTTGAGGATGGATATAAAGAATGTTAACGATTTTTTCTCCAGAAAAAAAATCCATGTCTACTCAGAGAAGTCCATCTTCAAGTATATAATTGAAGAGAATGACAAGCTAGGAATTGTTGATAATAGCGACGAAGAATTAGGACGGTATTTAGATTCCTTACCGTTAAAGAACAGTGAAGAAGATGAGCTTGAGGATGAAGTTTTCAGGTCCGTTTACTTGGTCAGATCATTGAACGCATTGGACGAAAGTGATTTTAGTAATTTCTCCAAGGGACAAATTGACACATTGACTGACTTGGTAGGTGAAACCAGACTTAATAATGGAGATGAGACAGAGGCTACTAAGAAGACAAAAGAGGACGCGGCAGAAGATGACGAAGACCTGTCAGATGAAGAAGACAGTGAGGACGAAAGCGAGTTTGATTCAGACGACGATAGAGAACAGAAAGCTCCTCGTGGAAAGAAATACGAAGACAAGGATGAAAAGAAGCAAAGGAAAGAAGCTGCAAAATTGGCCAAACAAGAAAAACGTAAAACAAAGATGAAAAAGCATATCAAGAAGAAAATTGTAAATAAACGTAAAGCTAAATAGACTGAATATAGAGCTTAGATTCGAATTACCCCTTGCATGTGTGATGCCCCCCTTCCGTTGCTCCCCTTTTTTTTTATCTCAGCTAGTCATTATCTACTATGTTACACAAAAAAATAATGATACGGAACGTGATACCAACCATCGAGAATGCATATAGACGAGGAAGTAAAACTTTAACTCGTGGTAAGGCCCTGACAACCAGTCTCCTTGCATGGAAGTGCTTAACGTCACATACGGCTTTAAGGATTTTCAAGGCCATAGTTTAAGACTTGTAATGGAAAACAGGCCAATATAGAATTACGCTGTCTAACTAAACTTGATTTCCCTGTAACGTTCTAAGAAATCAAATAATGTCTCTGTATAGCTTACGTAATATTTCGTTTCAACATCTCACCCCCTTTGGAATCACCCGTAATCCCAAGAGAAAAAGCTCCAAGAGCTAAAACAGCGAACTCGGCATGAACTTGCATGAGGCAGTTCAAATACTTAAATTTTGTCTTACTCATCTTTCCTTCAATGTTTACCACTACATATACTAACAACGTACTATTGTATGCTACTGAACTAGATTACCTACTTCAAAGTCGGGTACCTGAATTTTGAGAGGGCTCGGTATTGTTTATTTCTATTGTTTACATTTCCTCCTGTCACATGAAATGGCTGCGAAATGCAGAATTACGCGCTTCTATGCAAGACTAGGCGACGTTTAAGTTTAAATTTTGGAATCTTGTCAGGGCAATTTATATAAATCAGTTGAAACTGGGAAAAATGTCCAAATAAACTACTAATGTCAACAGTCCAATCATTAATATCTAGATTTGAAAGCCTGGATTCTCCAAAAATACCGGCAAAGAAAGTCAGTAAGACTTCCATCTTTAATCCCAAGCCAAACTTATCCGGTTCTTTGGTTAAAACCGACCACTCAGAATTAGATAAACCATTCAGAGATCTTTATAAACACTTTCCTAATAAACAAGGACAAGAACCAAAACATGAACCAAAACATGAACCAAAACATGAACCAAAACAGGAGCAAGAGCAAAAACACCAAAACCAAGATAAGCAAAACCAATTGGAGGATAAAGAAGAATCATTGATTCGAGAGCTGAAACGCTTATCACAAATAAGAGACGATTGGCAAAGTGTTTATAGTAAAAATGAGGATGTATCGCTACCTCGAGATAGCAGGTATTTGAATGCTGATGCTTATCCTCATCTGACACAAGACTTGGCCTCCAATATCATTGGATTCTATGCTAAAGCAAGGGAAAATAGTGAAACTGCATCCATCCAAACAGAAGGAACAAAAACACCTAAAAGCAAACATGGGATACCACAAAAACAAAGTTTTGGTTTGGAGTCCGGTTTAAACCTGAGGTCCACTGTGAACTCAGATGTCAGAAGTGTATCGTCCGTTTCTCCAGAGCGGAAAAGGAACAGTACCTACTCTGCATACTCTACCAATGGAAGGCCAGTATCGATGCTTCCGTTGGTTCCAAGGGATAGACCAAAATCCCTGTTGTTCTCGACCGAAGTTAAAGGTTCTGACAGCCAGAGTGACGAAAGTGTTGGTGTGGAACAGAGAGGAAATGATACCGTAAAACAAACCACCGGTTTTTCAGATGAGCCAAAAAAACAAGTGAATAATGAAATCAATGACAATAATAATGACAATGACATAAAGGTCACTAACAGTACAGGCACTAAAGTTCAGACTTTTGATGAGAACGTTCCTGAAGTGAAACAGCCCGAAAATCCTGGAGCTGTAACTGATGAACCTTCTCCAACTGTCTTTCATCCTCTAATCAACCCTAATAATTACGAAGATGGCCAAGAAGACGGATTTTTTGAACCATTTCCGATAACAATAGGAACAAAACCCAAGCATGTACCCCCACAGTTACAAATCCCCAGTTCCGCTGCTACTGATAAAACGCTTCCACCTGCGCCCGTTAAAGACTTGCCAGAGAGTTCTGTGCAACCTAAAGGTCCAGAGTATTCGTTCGATGTTCCTCTTTCAACTCCTGTAGGTAACACCCCAGAATGCCGTCGTTTCTCTCATTTCAGGAGAGCTCCTTCACCAGTTAAGCCATCTCTGTACAATCACACACCACCGGTTCCCAGTGCAGATGAATCAGATTTTCCTAGTCCTTTAACAAGTCCGAATACATCGACTATGTCAACACCAAAGAGAAACCGTACTTCTCAGTTATTTGATAACCACCAGGAATCAATGGATACCCCCGCAACTGTCTACCAGGACTTATTCTCCGAATTGCCTCCTTCATCTAGCAAGAAGGTACATAATTTCATGGTGCTTGGATCACCTGTAAAACTTCAAAACAGTGATGGATCTACAATGCTGTCATCGATGAGCTCGAAGACGAATATCAATGGGTTCCCAAAGACAACAACAATAACACCAGACGGCAGTCTGGAAGAGTTGGAAGAGAACTTGAGGCAGAGCTGGAAAAAGGTGTTCAACTTAAAGTTTACCAAGAGTAGATTTGTCACTCGGACTAAATCTAAGAGCAAGAAACAAAGTAAAGAAGTTAAAGAAGCCTCAAGCCTGGGATCGAAAAAGTTATCTCCTGATATGCTTTGGTACCCACATCTTGAACGGAATCGTCCATACAACAGGCCATATCAGCAGCTGTACAAGCCATATCAACAGCAGTACAAGCCACATCAACAGCCACATCAGCAACCACATCAGCAACCACATCAGCAACCACATCAGCAACCACATCAGCAGCCATATCAGCAACCATATCAAGCACCTGTCAAAGCTCTTGTCAAAGAAGATGTTCATACTCTGAGCAAACACTTTGACCCCACTGTAGCACAATACTCACCAAGAAAATTGAGTTTACAATCTGGAGGTAAGGAAGATAGGGTAAGCGAACACACCCATGATAGACGTAGTATAGCCATTCAAACTGATGCTAGATCTAGTATGTTTGAAAAGGACCAAGATTCAGAACTTCGTCGTAACTTCCAAGATCTTAGAGGTAGCATTGCTCATGCATTAAGTGTGGAAGCAAGATGGCTGCAAGTTGGAGAGAGTGAAGAGGATTTCTCTGTATTTTTAGATAAACGGTTTGATCTTCACTGATCTTCCTAATTTTTAGTTTAAAGAAGAGGTGAAGCGGGTGGGTAGGAATTCTTGTATAGGTTAATGTATGTATGATACCACCATATAGGAAAGATTTAGTGTAACTGATTACGCCAGTTAATATTTAAGTGATACATAAGAGCAATATATCAGTATAATATATATAACAAGAAGCCTATGCGTTCAGTGGGTGCTAAGTGGCAAAGCTGGTCATATATACTCAATACGGTATATAACGTTTTTTCTGTTTACGATTACCTAAATCTCATAAACTTTCTATTGTTGCATTTTGCGAGACCTGCATACGGCTTCGCCGTGCCTTCACCAACGGGATATGGCGCGAAATTGCTGAAAGAGTTTACAACTTCAAGTAATGGAGCACATGAAAGATAGTCCCGACCCCTTGGGAGACTCTCAACACGATCCTCAGTACGACAACCAGAACGACCCGCTTTATCAGAACGAATTTGACTCGGCCAACAACTTTAGTCTTAACATTGAACAACCTTACGGTCAATATGAAGACCAAACTCAATATCCTTCCATCCCTGGTAGTGAATTCTTGAGCCCGGGAAGTAACATTGACCCAACATCGTACCAAAACGATGTATCGTCATTTCAAAATGATCCACTTACCCTCCAAAATGGACCATTTCTCAATGAATTGGACCAGTTCACTAATGTTAACCAATTCGATAATCAGCAACATTTAGGTCAGCAGCAACCAGTGAATTTAGACGAGTTAATTTCTCCAAATGCAAATAATAATCAAAATTTCTTAGACAGTCAATATTTTTCACCTCCCGGTAAGAATACCATTAATTTCAATAATTTCCATCAAAGATCTGGTAGTAATCAATTTGACTTAACGGGGACTTCATACCTTTCTCCTCAACAAAACTCATTTATTTCGCCTGGTGGTTCCAATTTCCATAACAGTTATGAGACATTAAAACTGCAACAGAATTTTGGTAGTTATTTAAACTCCCCTCCACACTACAATGTCAGTAGCAGTATACCGAACACGGCAAACAATTTTTTGTCTCCTCCTATACATAGCGAGTTGGGTACCTCTGCTCCAACAATGCCAGACCTCAAACAACAGCAGCAGCAGCAGCAGCAACAAGAATCTGAAGATGGCCAATCGAAGCATTTGAGTAAAGAGGAAAAACTCAAGAGACGTAGAGAATTTCACAACGCAGTTGAACGTAGAAGAAGAGATTTGATTAAGGAGAGGATAAAAGAATTGGGATTGTTAGTACCGCCTTCAATGCTTAATCCACAGCTTGTGGCAGTTCAAACGCTTAAAAATTCTAAACTCAATACGAAAGAGGTTAATGATCTTTTAAGCTCGGTTAAGGTTAAGGAAAGTAAACCTAATAAGAGTACGATATTAAATAAATCTGTTGACTATATTGTCCATTTAAGGTACGTTCTTGATCAACAAGATAAAACGAGGAAAGATTTGGAGGCTAGATTGAATCAAAATTCAGGACAAGCTCTATCACGTCCGCAGACTCATATTCCAACACATCGACCACCTCCAGCAGAAAACCTGAATTTTATGGAAGACTTCAATCATCAACAAAAGGAAGATAATTTTGATCCTGATGAATTTTTTCTGGAGATCATTACTGGTAATGATGGGTACTAGCTCGAGTTTTGAGCCTAATAGAAGTTCTACGAAGGTTCAAGAGTGCTTATGACGTTGTATAGATATAGATGTATAGACAAGTGCTAAAACTTGTTGATTAATAGTATTAACTTTAAAAAGCCGTCTCACCTTTTAACCATCCTCAATCCTCACACTTGTTCTCATTCTCCGTTTGCTGTAAAAACTAAACATACAAATGACTGAGCCAGAGAGTGCGTTTAGACAACAACTAAACAACTGGAACAATAGATCTACCACCACCACAACCAATACATCTTCCCTCCCCCAGTTCTCAGAATGGACAGATTATGTCCGTAATGGTGCCAACGATCTTTATTCTTCACTCCCGTCTTATCGCGGTGAGAACACGGTTCAAGAACCATCATGGTTTCAGTTAAGTAACTTGGAAAAAATCATTGGATTCGCTGCCTGTCTTGCTGGGAGTGCCTTATGTTTCGCCATCAGTTTCTTTATGTTCCCAGTATTGGCTCTTAAACCTCGAAAATTTGGAGTTCTTTGGTCACTTGGTTCTCTACTTTTTGTGGTATCATTTGGTATATTACAAGGTCCTAAAAAATATACTCTTCATTTGATATCACCCAATAGAATTGTGTTCACGGCAGTGTTCTTTCTGTCAGTGTTGGCAACGTTGTGGGCATCCCTTATATTAAAGAGTACAATATTGACTATTATCACAGCCGTTATAGAACTATTTGCGGTGCTATATTATACAATTAGTTATTTCCCATTCGGAGCACAAACATTGACGTTTTTCACAAGCTACGTGTTCGGGTGGGTCGGAGGGTTTATTGGAGGAGTCTTGTAATCAACTATACAGTACAAACTTACGACAATTTGCAGAAAGATTTATAGTTTCTCTTCTGGATCAATTTTTTCCAATTTTTCCTTGATTGCATCATACTTTTTCTGCAATTGTTCCATATTGATTTCTTGGTTTGGCCACCCCACAATTAAACCAGTTTTTTCATCTTTCTTGGGAATTAAATGAAAATGAACGTGATCAACTTCTTGGTGAGCAATTCTTCCGTTATTTTGTAAGACATTATATCCGTCACCTTCTGGACTGTTATTTACATCCAATCCTAAAGCAATGGTTAATTTCTTTACAGCCGGTAAAATATCGGCCAAATATTCATCGGGAATGTTGTGTAATTTAGCTCCATGAAATTTAGGAATTACCATACAATGATAATCAGCAGTAGGCATAATGTCAAGGAAAGCATATGAGAACTTGGTCTCGAGGAGCTTAAAGGATGGGATTTCTCCTTTAATAATCTTGCAGAAGATACATGCTGCTGATGACATGGTAAGTAGCAAGTAATATAAGAGTTTGTCGAATTCGCGGAGTAAAGTGTGCCCAGAAGATATTATATAATCGGGTGATTGGGAGTTTAGTGGGGGTTCATAGATGTGAGGGTGGGTACTGATACCAAGTTCTACGAGTGTTGTTAAGAAACTGTTACTCGATTATCCAGATCGCTAACTTTCACTTACCCTATCTACGAATCTGCGTAACCGTGATTCGACTTTTATAAACCATTTTAATTTACTCAATTTTATCGGTGATTTCTCTCCAGTTTTACCACTATAATCCCCTTAACTCACTTTTACTACAAGCCGAAAATCCTTCACGTTCATAAACTCATTTCCCTAGAAATTTAAACCCCTTTTTTTCTTACTTATCTGAAATGACCTGCATATACTTCCAGACCCTGGCGCTGTCCGTAGTGGTAGTAGTAGTAGGAGTAGCACAGTAGTAGTAATAGTTTGACCTGCTGTCCCTCCGACGGTGGCGGTGGCGGTCGTGGTGGAGGCTAGGGTCGCGCGATAAGCTCGCGCTAGCTTTGTTCTAGCTTAGAACACCGTGGAATATTGCGTCGTGTATTCCCCACTCTCTGGTGGCGATCCTCAACCAGAATCCCAATCCTAAATTTCAATTCTTACAACCATGCCTGACGATAAAAAACCATTGTTAGATGCTTCGGGCGCTGAAAGCAAAGAAGATAGAACTGCCACCGCTATCCTTCGTAGAAAGAAGAAGGATAACGCTTTGGTAGTTGACGACGCCACTAATGATGATAATTCAGTTATCACCATGTCTTCAAATACTATGGAATTATTGCAATTGTTCAGAGGTGATACAGTTTTATTAAAGGGTAAAAAAAGAAAAGACACCGTTTTGATTGTTCTTGCTGATGAAGAAATGGATGATGGTGTTGCAAGAATTAATAGAACTGTTCGTAATAATTTAAGAGTCAGATTAGGTGATATTGTTACAGTTCATCCTTGTCCTGATATCAAATATGCCAACAGAATTTCTGTTTTGCCAATTGCCGACACTGTTGAAGGGTTGACTGGTTCTCTCTTTGACGTTTACTTAAAGCCTTACTTTGTTGAGGCTTACCGTCCAGTTAGAAAAGGTGATTTATTCACCGTTCGTGGAGGTATGAGACAAGTGGAATTTAAAGTTGTCGAAGTGGATCCAGAAGAGTTCGCCATTGTCGCTCAAGATACTGTGATCCACTGTGAAGGTGAACCAATTAATCGTGAAGATGAAGAAAATAACTTAAATGAAGTTGGTTATGATGATATTGGTGGTTGTAAAAAACAAATGGCTCAAATTAGAGAATTAGTTGAATTGCCATTAAGACATCCACAATTATTTAAGTCAATTGGTATCAAACCTCCAAAAGGTATTTTAATGTATGGTCCTCCAGGTACTGGTAAAACTATTATGGCAAGAGCTGTAGCTAATGAAACTGGTGCTTTTTTCTTTTTGATCAATGGTCCAGAAATTATGTCAAAAATGGCAGGTGAAAGTGAATCCAATTTAAGAAAAGCATTCGAAGAGGCCGAAAAGAATTCTCCTTCTATTATTTTCATTGATGAAATTGATTCAATTGCTCCAAAAAGAGACAAAACCAATGGTGAAGTGGAAAGAAGAGTTGTTTCTCAATTGTTAACATTAATGGATGGTATGAAAGCTAGATCCAATATTGTTGTTATTGCTGCTACTAACAGACCAAACTCAATTGATCCTGCTTTAAGAAGATTCGGTAGATTTGACAGAGAAGTTGATATTGGTGTACCAGATGCTGCTGGTAGATTAGAAATCTTGAAAATTCACACCAAAAATATGAAATTGGCCGAAGAAGTTGATTTGGAAGCTATTGCTTCTGAAACTCATGGTTTTGTCGGTGCTGATGTTGCTTCCTTATGTTCTGAAGCTGCTATGCAACAAATTCGTGAAAAGATGGACTTGATTGATTTAGATGAAGAAACTATTGATGCTGAAGTATTAGATTCCTTAGGTGTTACTATGGAAAACTTTAGATTTGCCTTGGGTAACTCTAATCCTTCTGCATTGCGTGAAACTGTTGTTGAAAATGTCAATGTTACTTGGGATGATATTGGTGGATTGGATGGTATTAAGGCTGAATTGAAGGAAACTGTGGAATATCCAGTTTTGCATCCAGATCAATATCAAAAGTTCGGTTTGGCACCTTCAAAAGGTGTTTTATTCTTTGGTCCACCAGGTACTGGTAAAACTCTTTTAGCAAAAGCTGTTGCTACTGAAGTTTCTGCCAATTTCATTTCTGTTAAAGGTCCAGAGTTATTGAGTATGTGGTATGGTGAATCTGAATCTAATATTAGAGATATTTTTGATAAAGCTAGAGCCGCTGCCCCAACCGTTGTATTCTTGGATGAATTAGATTCTATCGCCAAATCTAGAGGTGCTTCCCAAGGTGATGCGGGTGGTGCTTCTGATAGGGTTGTCAATCAATTGTTAACCGAAATGGATGGTATGAATGCCAAGAAGAATGTTTTCGTTATTGGTGCTACTAACAGACCAGATCAAATCGATCCTGCTTTATTAAGACCAGGTAGATTAGATCAATTAATTTATGTTCCATTACCTGATGAGGCTGCAAGATTGTCTATTTTAGAAGCTCAATTGCGTAATACTCCATTAGAACCAGGTTTGAAATTACCAGAAATCGCCAGAATTACCAATGGCTTTTCTGGTGCCGATTTATCTTACATTGTTCAAAGGTCTGCCAAGTTTGCCATTAAAGATTCCATTGAAGCTCATATTAAAACAACAAAATTGAAGCAAGAAAAGAAGGCTGCTGCTCAAGAGGCTGCTGCTCAAGAAGCTGGTGATGATGTTGAAATGAAGAAAGAAGAGGAAGAGGAAGAGGATGAAGAGGATGATCCTGTACCTTATATCACCAAGGCTCATTTCGAAGAAGCTATGAAGACTGCCAAGAGAAGTGTTTCTGATGCTGAATTGAGAAGATATGAATCTTATGCTCAACAAATCTTATCATCAAGAGGCCAATACACCAACTTTAGATTTTCTGATGAAGCTGGTGGTGAAGCTACTGGTTCTGGAGCCAGTGAGACTGGTGGTGCTGCATTTGCTGACAATGATGAAGATGACGACTTATATAGTTAGTAAATGGAATAAATTGAAGATTTAAATATTAGATGTACTTTATAAATCTATTCTCTAGACGTCCATGCATTTTTGAAAAATCTATTTCATTAATATATATTTAACTCCGAGATTTTCCGTAGGGGTTCCGCTAGCCCCCATTCGCATCGCAACTTATTGCATAAAAATTGATTGCCTTGTAAAACTACTGAATACCAATTTTACTTATATTAAGTACACCAACTTGCGTTAAATATCGTGATACCCCTTGCATTTTAGCATTTTATTTTGACTTTTTAGTTTATTGATTTCCCATAAAGAAAATAATTACTGCACAGTTCCATAGTATAATGAAGTTCCAAACGAACGGTCTTTTACTTGTTTTAGCTCCAGTTTTTGTAATTTCAAGTGATTTACTAGTATCAAAATTCACCACTCATGCTGCTGTTAACAAGATCAACCAAAAAAACAAACACCTTAATCAAGATAATCACATAACGGCTCGGTACTTCAATACACAATTGAAAAAGTACCCTGTGGACAATCTGAGATCTGATTAAACACTGATATTACCATTTCTAGCAGGCTAGACATATAAATGAAACAAAGAATAAAGACAAGTACGTATAGGTTGTATTTAAGTGTATATTGAATCTACAATTTGAATAATTCTTCATCTACGCCATCAAGTTTCTTTGGAAGTCTAACGGCGAATCCTGTAGGATAGGCAAGAATATTCTCAACATCCCAAATTCCTGCCTTATAGTAAGGATCTCCTTTTAAGAATTCGACGATTTCTTGCTTATCTTTGGCAATCAAGTGGAAAGTACTACCGGCGAATTTAGTCTTTTCGGCATCCTGATAAATTGCACCAGCAGCTTTTACAATTCCCGAGTTGATATCAGAAGGGATTTTCTTCAAGTGTTCTGGCCTGATGGCAGTCCTGTCAGTATTTGGCTTATCGTAAACGATAACGGTCCATTCAATTGGGGCAGACATTCTTAAGAATCGTTTTAGTATCAAGTTCATGCGATTTCGGTAGTGTGTGTATTATTGGAGAGTAGAATCGAGAATGGAGTTAAGAAATAGAATCGAGAAATAGGAAGGAAACCATAAAATTAAGTGAATGATGAGGGACAAAGGATGAAGGATGAATTGTTGAATAGTTTGAAGAGATGCTTTGGTATAGAATGATTGGATTGATCTGTTTAGGAATGGGTAATGGTTTGTGCTATTAGGTCAAGTGGCTGCGAAATTCACAATACTCTTGGATATATAAAGTGTATTTGGAGTTTAGTTTAATGACCTAACTTTAAAGTACAAAGTACCACTTTCTGGAGATATTAATACGTATGAACAACCCATTCACTTATACAATAAGATGCAGATATTTCATAGTTAGAATATTCATGGTGGGGAGTATTCAGTGGCCATTCTTAGCACATCAAATTCATATCGCTGAACGAAGAAATCGGTGGAGAGAAATTCTTACGGAGTTGCATGAGAACTGTTTTCATTCTCTATTCATTGTATTCTGATTCTTCTGTTTCATTACTCAATCTTGTTGTCCATCTAACCATCCCCTGGGATACCCCACTTAGCTACAGTATCTTCTTCTACTGAAAAATGTGTATTCATGATCAATAAATATGCAACGTAATACTCTACACAGGGTTCTAATTTAATACTTCAAACTTCAAAACTTATTTTAAAGGACTAAAATATTGAATGTTCTCTCTTCTTGGTCCCAATTCACTCAACTTGATACCAGCACCGTATTGGTCACCATTAGTAGAATGAGTAGGAATGACGTTTACTGGTATAGCTCCTTCAGCTAATCTCTTATATTGTTTTTGACCTACACCACCTTTATCTCTCATATAACCTTTGATGAAAGAAGTTTGATATCTCTTCAAGTAATTTTCAGTTCGTAAGTTTGGTCTATCTTCAACTTCATTGTATAATTTGGTCTTTACAATTGGTTCATTACCAGCTTTATAATTTCTGTAAAAAATTAAAGATGCTGCACCGAAAATGGCTATACCAAAGACTTTGGCCAAGTTGATTTCGGTTTCCTTCTCTGGAGAACCGTGGCCATGTCCATGACCATGGTTGAATCTTCTGAAAGTCAATGAAGCAGTTCTGGTGCCTCTTGAAAACATGCTAGTAATAGATTATGGTTTATTGGTTGAAGAATTTGCGCGCGCTAGCCAATGAGGGACAGAGACAACAGAACAAGGTCGTGTAATGGGAGGAGGTGGTCGTGTGAGAACAGAGAGGGTACGATTATGATTATGGTGGCTATTACTCATAAAGGCAAAGAGAACTTTATAGTATCCAGATTATTACGCAATGGATATTATGCAAAACATAAAGATAATGAATTTGCAATTGAGCAATTCTTCAAGGTTCAATTCTAAACTTTTTATAGTTCTTAACTTTTAAACTTTTATAGTTCTAAACTTTTAAAGTTCTACACTTGTACTTCTTTTCAATCTAGGGGTATACTATTTCAATTATACTATACAAATAGAATACCATAATACCACCACTTCTGCTATGCTTAATATCCCACGCTGATCAAATAGTCAGCCAACTTTTCAACCACAGCAGTTGCATCACCAGCAACAGTGGTTGGAGGGTAGTGGGCAAGTAAAATAGCTTGTTTGGTTCTAACAAAAATGACACCTTGAGTGTCTTGTCTTCCATAAATGGATCTTTCATCAGCTCTTAACAAAAAGTACTTTTCACCTAAAACGTGTAAACCAGTTGCTTGCAATTGAGAAGGATCATCAAAACCTTTAGCAATTTCTCCAATTTCCTTAGCATCCAATTGGAAATTGTTACTTTGAGCCCAAAGAGAGTCTCCGGCTCTGGAGTATAAGGCAGCCTTATCGATCTTACCAGTGGAAATTAAATTGTCTGTGTATGCTTGCCAGGACATGTTGACGAGTGAGTGAGAATACAAATCGAGAAATGAAAATTACTAGACAGAAATGAGATTTGTAAATAGAAAACAAACAAAAAAAAAGTTTTATTTTGCTGCTAAAAAACCTACAGTTTTAGTTTACAATTTTTGCTTTTTAGCAGGTGGTTCTTCAATTTCTTCAATTTCTTCGATCTCCTCAGCTTCTTTGTTGTCCTCTTCATCCAAAATAATCACTTGGTTGGCCTCTTCAATGTCCAATTCTGGCTCGCTACTTTCGTTATTCTCAGTACTCTCTTGCTTCTTTTCCCTTAATTCTACCTTTGGGAACTCAATTGTCTCTGCTTCATTGAGGTACAACTCGAGATTCTCATACTCATCATCTTCATCTTGCACCAACACTGTTTCACCAAACTTGAGCCCCACTTTGGCAAGCACAGACTCAACATTATCATCAAAATCAGCATCATAGACCAACTTTGAGTTCCCCGTAATCAATGAGATCTCTTCATATCCATACTGTTTCTTTAATTCATTGACGAAATCTCCTAATTTCATGGTATCAAGTACTTTTTGACTCACCTTCATCACTGCCTTTGCAGACAACGAACAACTAGCACACTTAGGATTAGGTTCTACAACAGTTGCAGCTGTTATATACTTATTTGGCTTGATACTCACAAACACTGTGGATGATTGACTGGAAGCCTTGGAAGTATTTAAAGTTTGGAAGTATTCTAATGATTCAAGGGTTGAAAGTCCAGATATAATGGCATTAGTAGTAGCAATCGCTGGGATAATATTACCGGCAACTTGTTTAATATCAAACTTACTCTTAGTCTCAATATTAAATATAGTAGACCGTAAATTGGAGGAAGAAACCACAAAATTGAGCGTGTCATCATCGTCTTTATCAAATGAAATTGAAGTTTCAGTTTTTAGCCGTTCAACTAATGCTTCGCTCAGTTTCCATAAAACATAAAGGTTTTCAACTAAACTCCAAACTCTTGTTTCATCAAGAATAATATCAACACTTGGGTCTTTCAATAATTTTTTTACTTCAACAATGTATTTATTTTGATCAAGTGGTTCAGGCCTCTGTCTATATTTCCATAAAGAATCAATCTTTAAGAGTCTCTCAATATCCTTATAGAAAGTTTTATGAATCATTTCTCCAATGAATGCATCACTTCCTTCTTTTATGATTATTTTTAAGTCATTCAATTCGTTTGTTTCATTCAACAAGTTATCAATCTCTTGTTTATCATCACTTTCAGACTCTAATTGCTTTCTCTGCTCATCTAGTTCTGCCTCCGAAAGGGTTTGGTTCTGATCAAATAATTGTTGGAATAAAAACTCTTTGGCCCATGTAATGCTGTGAATTGGTTTAGAAGGGGTTGATCTAATAGTACATACAGGAAAAGTGGTGGGAGTGACTTTAGCCTGACAATCAAAGCACTCACTTTCGTATGGATAAATTGGTTGAATTTGACCTTCATACCCAGTAGTTCCACTCTCCATTAATGGTTTTTTCATAAAAAGTGCCATTTTATTAACGTATCGACGTGCCTCCAAGTTATCCAATGCATTATAAATATAATCAAATTTATCCCACCAATTTAGTGGGAAAGTTGAGGTATCCATGATGTTCCCGTGATGAGCCACAAGTTTACAATTGAAGTAGTTGAATCTTTCAACAGCTTCAACCACCGTCAATGCCTTGGACTTATCAATATGCTTTTGACGGAAGAGAAATTGTCTGTTTAAGTTACTAAGGGTGACAGTGTCGAGGTCTACAACATGGATTTCACCGTACCCAGTGAGCATTAAATCTTTGAGGAGTTCACAACCAATGCCTCCTGCACCAACCATTAACACGGTAGACTTGGGGTTAGTAAAAGAAGGAGAAGTGAAAGGAATAGTTACTTACGTTACGGATGGTGGTATAACGATCTTTCCCCAAGATTTTTACAAGATGTGAATCCATAGTAGGATAATTTTCACGCGATTATCATAAAGTGTTCATAGATATAGTATCAATGTTAAATTTAAAATATATAAACTGTTTTTAGTGACCTAAACGTCGGTGAACAAGTTCCATACACCTTTTAAATATTGGACGATTTCCAGGCCACCTAATTTACTGTCTCCATATAAACGGTCTACAAAAGAAATTGGAACTTCTGCAATGTTGTAACCCAAGTTTCTGGCTCTAACAATCATTTCCATTTGGAAAACATACCCTTTACTCTTTGTTTCTTCAATGACCTTGGACAATACATCCTTTTTATATAATCTGTAAGAACCAGTTAAATCAGAAATTCTAGGTCTTAAGAAAAAATCAGCAAGGAAATTAGCTCCTCTTGAAACCAATTTTCTCTTCAAGTCCCATCCATAAACACCACCATCACCAGAGTAACGAGTTCCAGTAACGATATCATAATCACCTTCCTGTTGTTTTTTAATAAATTGAGGGATGGCCTCTGGATGATGAGAGAAATCAGCATCCATAATAATTACGAAATTACCTGTAACAAATTGTAAACCATGAACGTAAGCAGTTCCCAAGCCTAACTTACCAGCTCTTGGTCTTAATTGAATGTGTTGTTTACCGAAAATATCAATTAATTTTTCAGCAATAAGTTGAGTTCCGTCTGGTGAATTATCATCAACGATAATCACCTCCCAATCAAGCCTAGCGGCAGTGAATGACTTGTTGAGAAGGTAGATGAGAATAGGAAGATTCTGTTTCTCGTTGTAAGTTGGGAGAATAACTGAATATTTATCTGGCATTATTGTTAAGAAATTTAATCGTGGATACGTGTTGCGAAAGCTGCAAAAAAATAATATGAGAAAGAATATGAGATAGAATACGATATATACGGCTTAATATTTCAATAAATTTTAAAGACACCAAGTGCAGTGACTCAGTGATAATTACAGGGGATACGAGAATGGGTTGTGACGATTAGGATGCAAATTGAATCAAGTGAAACCTAACGCAGATCCCCTTGCAGGCTTTGCATTTCTATTAGACCACTCAGCGATTTATTTGTACTGATCAAGTATTTCACCTATTATCTACACATTTATCCTCTACCTATTTTCTACATCCAAAATTCTATAACTTCGAGCTCTCTACCTATATTACACTAACTCAAATTTAACGAGTTGATCTGATTGGAAAGAAGATCAAGTCCGTTTTGCATACCTCCTGGACTGTCAGTCCCGTATTGGTAGTTATAGTACTGACCATGAGCCTGACCTGCCAATGGATTTTGTTGAACCTGGTTTGGTTGATTTGGCACCTGGTTTGGTACTTGATTCTGTTGCATGTTTTGTTGTACTTGAGCCTGTTGTGTTGCACTGACACCCACTCCTTGTAAATATTGCTGTGTAAGAAGATGCTGGTTACCCAAATTAACTGGGGTTCCATTACTACTGGTTCTACTCAAATTAGAACCTCCAGTCGATGCACCATTAGGTTGCGCATATAATTGAACAGGTTTATAATTTTTAATGAACGAATTATTCAAGTTTAACGGTTGGCCACTGGCAGTAGCAGCAGCAATAGCAGCAGCTGTGGAACTAACATTATGCATATGTCCAACTTTACCCGATAAATTCACTGGTTTATTAATTCCACACTTAAGACACACCAAATTTTTAGCAAAATTATGATATTGACAAGCCTCATTAGTACACTTCCAATCACCAGCTCTAAATGGTACAGTGTTTGTACCTTGGTTATTTCTATGATTGTGATGTTGATGATGTTGATTGTGAAGTTGGTTGTGATTAAATGAGTCAGAATAGTAACCCTTGTCAGTAGCTTGTGGACCAGGACTAGCGTTGTTATTTGGTCTACGACCAGTGTGAATTTGTTCCTGGAATGCAACAGCACTAGTGGCGGGGAACAGACATCTGAAACAAGCAGTTCTACGTTGAAAATTAGAAAATCCACAGGATGGACATGTCCAATCTCCAGGTCTTGGGCGATTTTTTGAAGGAGGGAATGGGGTCAATAATTCCAGAGCTTTATCGAGAATTCTGGTAGAAGATGGTTGAATTTCTACTGGTCTATCGTTCAATGCTCTTCCATTTAATGATAAACTCTCGGTAGCCTCTTCATGACTACTGAAAACTGCAAACCCAGAAATTCCCTTAAACTTAGACTTTGGTTGAGAATTTGAAGTATCCAAGTTCTTTAAAGTCCAAAAAGCGATTGGTCTGGCACCATATTGAGTAAACCAGGATTCAAGTTCACTTTGTGTAGTGTCGAAAGGAAGATTGGAGAGATACAAGATTTTCAGTCTTTCGCTTAAAAATGACTTGACATCCTGACTTGAGTCATATGGCTTAGTGAGTACATGTTGATGGTCTTCAAATGGAAGAGACTTTTTAATAAGTTGAATCAAAAGCTTCGAGTAAATCGTATGAAGTTCTGCTTCTGGTCTAAGACTTGGGGTAGTTGGTGGCAGAGGAGATGAGGAAACTGAAGGAATTGGTGAGGGAATTGAGCCAAAGTCTGGGGAAAAGGATTGGAATTGAGTTTCATTTGATTTTTCATCACTCTTTTCATTCCTTTCTCCTTTTTCGATTTTTTCAGTTTTTTCACTCTTCTTTTCATTACGATCCACTTCTAAAGCGGTCATGATATTCCCAAGCAGACTAGCAGGGTAACCCAATGCTTCTGGGTGAGAAGTCTGCCACTTCTGGTATTCATTTTGAAGATCAAAAACTCTTGGGTGTTGGAGGTATGGCGGGAGCACCACGGCCTTATCACGAGCTTCGCGCGGGAGTTGGACCCGGAGTCTCGAGATGTCGATTGTTACAAGACTGAACTCAAACCCTTTGGAAATGATGTGTTCTTGTACAGACTTGTCAAAATGGGCTACGGCTTCCTTGAAGGATACCCCATTAGCCACATCATCATACGTGAGACGAGTTGCAGCCGTGCAATATGGAGTTATTGGTGTGTGGACGGGTCTTACCATGATTCTTTCAGATTTTTGAATTTCTAACGATGAAGCGTCAACAAAAACGTAAGATAGCTCTATCAACTCGGTGGCGTCCCGAGGAATGTACGCAGCGGTATCATCACAGGTGGTGGCTATATGAAGAGCCACATACACGTCGCTCATTGTAAAAATTTTTAAATTTTCAGAGATCGATTTTGAGATTGAGAAAGTTTGGGGGTGTTGGTTTTAGTGAGTGAGGTTTCAAGTTTAAGTCTAAGTAAGTTTTTTCATGTAAATTATGGCGTAAGGATATACTATTAGGAATTCTACATTATAAAAACGAACAAAAGAGGGGCTGATGCTCTATGTCGACATTTACAGGGATTACAGTTGTGTCGTCAATCTTCTCATTTGATTTGGCTGCAAAATTTTTGACCTGCGCGAGAACTTGGTTTGACATATATGGTTTTATATCTGGACTAAAGGTTCCAACCGTGATATGTGGAATTTTGGTAACCACAGGGACCTTGGCCGTTTTGCTATTGATGTCTTGGAATCCTGTAATCTCAACTTCTATGCATATAAGTTTGGGGTTAATTATTATGGCCTTGAGCCGAATATTAGCGGTGGTTTGACAAGTAAAGAATTTATCCGTACACTTTTTCGTAGGAGCTATAATTTCATGGAGACGGCCCCATTTCTTGGACTGATCCGCCAGATCACTCATGTGAGCGAGAGTTACGTGAAATTTGGGTTGAACCCGGCCGAGCGTTTTTAATTTTAACCACTCGGAACTTTCACCAATATGTTCATCGAGAATTTGCAAAACTTGATCGGGATAAACCTGAATACCAAAGTAGTCGATTTTTCGCTTTTTCTCCTTTTTGGCAGAGGACCCAAACGTCTTCGTGAACGTTGGTTTATAGGTTTTAGCCTCTGCTACTGCTGCTTCAATATCACTAGCAGAAGGAATAGAGGTGATAAGGTTTGGGAACTCTTGTTGAATTTGGTTAATTACGTGTTTGACAGACTCCGTACTAGGCTTGGAGTAATCTACATCAATAACCAAATCGAATTCTTTATCTGGTTCATGCCGGGAATTCACCGGCTGGAAACGAGAAATGAACCCATTTAAAACCTTTCTAGCAGTCTCTGGATCACTTGCGGTCTTTATAGACTGATGATTATCACCTCTTTCAAAGATTCTATCGAATGTTATTTTTTTAACATCTTCCATGTTAGTTCCACGAGGAATAAAATTCAAGCCTATGAAAACCAAAGCTGTATTAGAAGGAAGGTGGTTCACTTTGAGCTCACTAAACTGATCAAATAATTGCTTTCTTTCCCTCTTTTGATGATTGTTTCTATCACATACCACTGCAGGTTTAGTAAACAATTCTTCCAAACAATTCACCACCAATCCATTTTTCAGCTTGCTAGCGAGGTTATCATTCTGAATGTGACCCCAACCAAAAAGGGTGGAGAGGGCCCGACCAACTGTTGTTTTACCACAGCCAATTGTTGCCACAGGGATGAAAACAAATTTATTTTCTGCATTTTCAAGATCCATGGTTTTTGAAAGTTCATCATTAATCTTCAATAAGTTCATCCCGCTAATTTCGCTCAATCCCAAGCTCTTTAAGAATGCCTTTCGCAACTCGATAATTCCAAAATTCAGCTGGTATCTCTCTGCCTGTTCTGGATGTTCTTTGAAATACTGAGCGATGAATGAAATATACTGGGAAATGATATACTTTTCTTCTTTGAATGGTTTTAAAAGGTCATGGTATGATCTCTTACTGAGAAACATTTTGGTTACTTCTCTAAAGTGACGATATAACATGTACGGTTGATCAAACTTATACTTGAAGAAGAAATCATCACCCAGGTGCGTTTTCGCCCTGACAACAAATCCTTCGATTTCTTTATTCTTATAAGTTCCAGTTTTCAGACACTCTTGCAAGAAATTCATAAGCTCATCACAGGTTGGAATTTGAAATGAGTCTACACATTTAAAGCCCCATTCATCTGCAAAATCATTGACTTCATTCATAGGATAAGTTTGAAATGTAGCGGTGTTGTGGTTGATACCGTGTAAGTATAACCCAGCATCTTTACCCGAATATTCCAATATATGTTCTTCGAATGAATCGTCACACAACTCCCCTACTAATGTGACGTTATGCTTAAATAAGAATTTTGCCAAATCTTCAAGAGACTTGTCGGTTTGTTCTAATTGGGCCTGAATCTGTTTCTCTCCTTCAATCGCATGGTTCTTCGTTGCATCTTTTCTGGCACCAGTAGAATGTTTAGAGCATACAACGATAGTTCCATCCTCTAAACCTCCTACAAAGATAATGCATCCATTTTCTTTAAGGGTAAGATCGTAAGGCCCAGAAGTTGTGGCTCGAATCAGCTGTTCAGTAACGGCTGGTATTTCTCCAAAGTTGAAAAACTTATCGTATCCTCGTACAGCAATGGTAGAATCAATAGTAAAGATTCCTCTGGCCTTGCAGGGAACTAAACCTTTAGCGTAATCAAATTCATTCATTTTCCATGAGACTATATCACGCCCTGCTACTTTGTAAGTGGTCTTACGAGCTCCTCCTTGTTTCTTAGACGTGGCATCAGTAAGTTTTGTAAATAATTGAGAGAGTTCTTGCGGAGAATCGTACACTGGAGACCGCATCGTAATTGCAGTTTTTCAGAACTGACTCGCGGTTTATTTATACCAGATTCCAAAGATTCAAGAAACTTGTTATAGACTCATTGGTGACTCATTAGAGCCTGACTCATAAAAGATTGATTGCGGCTACTGACTAATTTAATCTAGTGTGACTTGAAAATGGTAGATATTGATGAAGCGGACGTGGCGGTTCTCAACCAAAATCTTACTAAATCGAAAGATTTATTTCTACAAATATCCAAATCATTAAATAAGATCTCCGCCAGAACTTCTAATGCTAGTACCAAGATCAAACCTGTTCTTCATGATGTCAACAAGCTTACAACCGAAAAAAAAATTATTGAAAATGGTCTTGTTCAACTCGAAGAAGTTAGTGAATACGCTGAAATGACTGCAAACTATGAGGGGATTTTGAACAATTCAATTGAAATAATTGGATTGAAAAAATATGTGGAAACTTTGATTAGACTGAAGGAATCTTTATCGGAGATGAAGGGTAAAATCAAAACATTTCATGGAATTTTAATTAATTTTGATGGACTTATAAATAAGCTGGAATTGAAACTAGTGGCTTATTACCGTAAGTCTGTGGAAAGTGGGAGGTTTAGTGATATCTTAACCATTTCTAAATACTTCGGAGGACAAAACAAGCAAATTAACAAGATGTTAGTTGATCTGAGGAGTCAAAAATTAGTGGAAAAGATGAGAGTTATAGAGAATGAAAATCGTTTCAAACCACAAACTATGGGTCCCAAATCTCCACCATACGAAAAATATTCCAACGGGATTCATGTATTTGTAACCGAGCTTGATTCACTTTTACAAAAAGAATACGAGTTATTGGATAAATTAGATAATGCCGAAATCTTTGGATTAATTATTGATCATGTAATGGATTTATTTGGCGAATTAATCGAAAAGAATTATTTGGCGTACTTTGATGATTCCTCAAGTCTTGTAACTCATGATACTCTAATATTAGAAATCACTGAAGTTATGGTTAAGTTCCGAAATCAATTTAGTCAGTATGATGATATCAAAAAGTATAAAGTTGGTATGGTTTTTGGGAAACTTGAAAAATTGTTTAGTCAAATCTTCAAAGAGTATTTGAAATTCATTGAATCACGTATTTTAACTGTTGAAAAAATTACCGAATTGAATCTGACGGAGATTGTTGTTGAATTGATCACCAGAATTCGAAAAATTAGTGAGTATCCAATGGCTTTGAATGAGCTCATTGGGTTTTATGGAATCGGTGAGTGGCTTAATGTCAAGCCATTGAATTTCATTGGAATTTACACTAGTGTAATTAAGAATGATCTTGAAGAACCTAATCTTCTTTCAAACTATATTAGTGATTTAATTGATGGAATTATGATTAATATAGAGAGTAAGATTAAAGATTATAAGAAGCCTACTCAAGGTTATTATCTCATTAAAAATACCATGATGATTGAGTCAATTGTTGATAGATCCAGTAATTTATTTGAAATTCTTGGTACTTTAGGGATTGAAAGAATAAACAAATTAAAGAACAGATTCCTAAAGCTATTCCTTGATGATTGGAATTATGCATCATATATTATTATTAGGGATATGACATCTTTAACAGCATTAAGTGCAGCAAATCCAAGTAATGAATTATCTTCAAAAGAGAAGGATGCCATTAAAAAGCTTTTTGAAACTTTTAACGAATCATTTGAAGAAGCGGTTGGAAATTACGAGACATTTAAAATATCTGAACCAAAATTACGGAGTTATTTGGTTGGTGAAATCAAAAAATTAATCATTAATGCATATTTTAAATTATATGATAAATATGCAAATCTGGGATTTGCAAAAAATAAGAGTAAATATGTCAAGTATAATAAGCAACAATTTGAGAGTGTGTTGAATGATCGGTTAAGATGAATTAGTAAATATATTTAATATAAGTTAACAAATCAAATTCTTGTAAGGGATATTTTTGAAAAATCAACGATTCGATTAAGTAATCAAAAATAACCTCTAAATAGGTAAATCATCTTAAACATGGCTGAAATAGTCTTGAGCCACTAACCTTAATTTATCACCTCACTTTTTTTTTTCTTGTTCAGACTTCCCGAATCGATGGTACACTACCATTAACGGCAATTTCTGTTAGGGGGTAGTGTTGCGTGTTTGGGGATCATAACCTGCTTTACGAGATTATAGTAAGAGGCAAAGTACAGAAAAGAACATGTAAGAGGGGGAGAAGAGGTCCGAGGGCCGAATTAGGCTCGCTGTGCACCGTTATAGACCGGGTATGGCCCACCGCCGCGAGAGGCTAAGCCCGATCAGGTATTGGTCCTGGTAGTTAAAACAAAGAGAAAATGATCCATATTATCAAGCCGGCGAAAATTTGCTACTCAACCCGCATGAAATGAAGGTCCTTAAAATGTGGGTGACGTGGGGCCAAGCCTTGACATATTTGTGCAACGATAGCTGGATTCCGAAAAGTCCATTTAATTTCTTGGCAGATGTATGTACAGGACAGGAATTTGAGTTTTGACAGAAACGTCAAAATATAATGCGGGTTTCAGATTAAGATGGTGCAATCTGAGAGGTAAAAATAGATGGTAAGCGTCATAGAAGCATAAGGAGATATCGGGATGGATTCGAAGGGCCAATTGAGAAACCACAAACCCGGAACTGACACGGTATTTGGGGTTTTTTAAGTTCTTACGATGCCTAGCCTGGGCAGCTTCTGCTGAGATTAAGCCTCGACCGGGCGTCGAACCTTGCGACTAGTTATTAATTCATTACGAAGCCCCGCCGTATCCCCGATGTGGGTTAAGTTTTCATGACTAGGGCCAAGACTGGGCCAAGACTAGGCCAAGGCTCGGCCAAAACTGGGCCAAAGACGTGGGGCAAAAGGCTCTGGAGGAAGACCGACGGCGGATCAGGCGCCACGTCGCGGTAACTGTCGGGGGAGGGGGGACCTGCGTGGCCAATTGCCAGACAACGCCGCAATGTGTCAAGAATTTCGTATCGCTAAATAAGACTATGACAAGAAATTTAACAAGAAATTTGACAAGAAATTTGACACCAATTATTTTTCATTTAAGAAATTTCTTGTAAAAGAGTTTAAATTAAGTTGATATCGCAAATATTTTAAAAACCAATGAATAATAAAGTAAGTTTACCACCCATAAGTGATATTTTAAATAGCACGCCAGATATATCAAGACCAGTAGTTAGTTTGCCTCAACCTACTAGTCTGGCATTTTCCAGGTTTTATTCCCCAATATTTGATCGAAATTCGAGTATAATTATAAAACCTGTTCCTCCGACAGCCACCATTAGTCTGTCTAGTCCTTTGTCTAATTCTATATCCGGGTATCACTATCAGCCATATAAGACTGGTCCAATATCTCCAGCAGGTCTGGGTCTGGAACTGGTTTCACCTAGAATAACTCCGCCAAAAAGCCAACTGCCCAGTCTAACAAATTTCGGTGGTCTGACAACAAACTTGGCTCCCAAGTTTATTAGTGGATCTAATGGTGAAAAACGTAAAACAAGAAATAATTTACCAAAGGAAACAACCCATATTTTATTAAAATGGCTTAATGAACACCTCAATCATCCATATCCCAATTCTTTCGAAAAAAACCAGTTAATGATGTCAACTGGTCTAAATCAACAACAATTACTGAATTGGTTTATTAATGCAAGAAGAAGAAAAATTAAGGGTTTAAAAGAACAACAAAGGTTAAGTGTATAGAAATGGTTTATAACGAATAAATGTATGACATAGAGTTTTGTGTACTAGAAAGGTTTCGAACTTAACTGTTAAATTTAATGAGATATCCAGAATATCCAGGATATCCCAAACAGTTGAAAATATCTTGAACATTCAGAATACAATAATATATTAATAGAATGCTCTATGATAAACAATAATATAGATGACCCAACACAAAAACAAAAAAAAAACAAAATCAAGAAAAACTAACTTTTCTCTCACGTGACACCAGCTGCGAATTAACCGAGATCTCTGTTTACCTTTCTGTATAATTGTTTAATGAACTCTTGTGATAATTTGATGGTGGTATCAGATACCATCCTAAATTCGATTCAGTCCCTTAATAAACTTGAGTATAACAAGAATGGCCGGAAGTATAAATTCGTCAATAACTCGTTCACCCGAGTTAAAGAAGAAGATAAACATTTAATCATAAATCCTACCGATACCTCAATCAGACTGTCAATAATTTCGGCTTATAGTATTTTAAATAATACAAGTGAAAAATTGTTTGACAGCCATCCAGACTTTTGCTTAGCAGTAATTGGTGTGGCTCGAGAATTAGAAGTAAACGGTTGGTATGAAAGTTCAAACGTGGTTCAATATTCGGATTCAGTTGACTTCCCACCAGATCTCGTTAAAAATGCCATTTCTTTTAGTCAAAAAATTCAACCACATCATTTAAAAATGGGTCTAGACCTAATGGTGGCATCAAAAATCAATTTCTTTCATACAGATCATCATTTAGGTACAAAAATTTATGGAGTTTATTTAATTAAATTTATGAAGGAATATTTTGGCGAAGAAAGTGTTAACGATACAGATATTCTTTTGGCGTTGAAGTCATTTGTACATTGGGGGTCCATTAAGTGTGTTCTATATAAACTCGATGTTCCAGGGATATATTTAACAGACGATGAATTCTTACTGTACAAATCATTCCCATCCCCTGCAGAGGAAGTTAAACAAGAAATATGGCTGAAATATCCTAGTGGAACCTCGAAATATTCAGTAATTAAACAGGCGTTAGTTCAAACAAGGAATCATGAATTTGCTCAGTTAATCAAATACCCACACGATTTAAAATTCGATCCAGAATGGCTCTTTGAACTTTGCCGAAATCTTGAAGAAAATCCACTTCCGTATCATTTAAGAGCTTCTTCCAAAAATTTAACAGAGAATCCAGTAAACTTGAATGAATTAAGTCAGAAATATTCCGACAGAGTGAAGAATCTTTTAAACTTGGTTTCTATATTTAACCATGTATTTGAGTTGAATAGTGAACTCTTGCAAAAAAACTCAAAAGTCCCTAAATTCGAACAAATTGATGAACCGAAACTTGTGGGACAGTATGCTGAATTAGCCGGAAAAATTAAATTCTATAAACAAAAAGATTGGACTACCGATGATATAATCTTAAGATTAGACTCTCCTGGCACTTCTTTAGTAGAGAAAGTGGATGCAATGTTGGACAAATATGATGAACAATAAATATACATATATATTAAAACCACGACAATTTGTTATTGTTTTCCCAAATAATGTCACCAGCTTCTAATTTCTTTTGGTCTTTTGGATCAAACATTTGAAGAGCACTTCTTGAAGGATTACTGTGTACCTTACCTAAAGTATGGATGTCTATATCAAACCCAGGGAATCCTTCTAAATCTGATGCCCAAACTTCTATTTTGTGCATGTCAAAAACATCCTTCTTGGTCTGCGCAAGATATTTGATGTACAGATTCAAGTAATCTAATAATTCTAATCTCAAATTTTGGTTATATTCCTTTTTAATATGGAGATGGATAACTTTGATACACCTCTTAGTATCACTCCAATCATAAGTCCACACAACACTCCCTACATCTTTTCCGTCCTTTTCCCAACGGAATCCAAACACTTTGGGATAAATATCCTTACATTTTTGTAGAGTATCATTATAGTCAGTACAATCAAATTCAATCCCTAGATTTTTGATCTTGGAGTAGACATATTTTGCTCTTAAATGAAACCAATCACAGGAAGCAGAACTGGGGGTGAGGGTCACTCTTTTCTTGCCATCTTTTTTAACTTTTTCTTTAATATCCTGATCATTCTCTTGTCTATAATCTTCCAAAAGTTCTTCAAATTCGCCATATCCATAAGTATGCAAAACTCCATCAGGAACAGTCAAAAGTCCGGCTTCTTTATCAAATTTGACGGTGGCATTATCTTTAACACTCATTTCCACAACCAACACTTCTAAAGATTTGAATCCACATCTGGCATAATATTCCCCAACTTCGGAATAGAGAAAGATGAAGCCATCTTTCAACAGCTCTTGCTGTGATAGTTCTACAAGTTTGTCTATCATTATCCTAGCGTACCCACGTTTTCTGTGCTGAGTGTATGTGAATACACCTCCAATACATCCACTTTTAACTTTACGTGCAACCACTTTATCATCAATGTTCTCATAAATCATTGAATCTCTAACCAACAATTCTACAGAACACAAAGGCTCGTTCAGGTTACTTTTATCCCTCAACCGGTAAACAAGCATATCAGTGTATCCTGGCACCAGTCCAAGCATCCTTTCTCTATACACGTAGTCTTCTGCCGTCAATAGACCTTTCCAGGATTCAGCATTTTGGCTTCTGGTATTGTTCAAGTTATCTACGTCCTCAAGAGGGACCGGCTCAAGAACAAAATTCTCGTAATCAATGGCGGTCATAGTACTGAAACAGACTCTTCTTTTTGTTTTCACGGTAAGCCTAAAGGTCAAGTCAAAGTGCGAAAACCCAAACCAAAAGAGAAAGAAAAAATATTCAAGGTATTAATAGAAAATGGAATTACTTCCTCTGGGTCAAAGCAATTCTGTTCATGTGTTATGGGAAGACCAACAGAATATTAATAAATTCAGTTCACTTATAAATGAAAAGGACGAATTAACTGAGTCACTTACTATATTAAAGACTGAAAAAGATTATTTGGATGATTTATCTTTAGAACTTGAATTATTAGATGAAGATGATAAAATTCAGTATAAAATTGGCGATGTTTTCATATATTTGAAAGTTGATAAGGCTGTAGAACGGGTTGATCAAGATAATGAAACCATTAGTACAAAAATCGAAGACTTGGAGAGCAAAATCGAAGATTTAGATTCTGAATTGAATTCTTTGAAGACTGTTTTATATACAAAATTTGGCTCAAATATTAATTTAGAACGTTAATGATTAATGAAAGTTTATATGAAATATATATGAACTTAAAGTTGTTTGCAGGTTTTCACTATTGTCGTACCCTGTAGAAGTAAGTTATAGGAATTGAGTTGGAAATTTTATAAACCCGAAGAGCTTGGGTTAAGGAATTGCAATTCTTAGATCAAAGCTTAATGCTTTGGGTTAGATGAAAGGACCACTAGCGAGTGTTGAAAGCAATTAGTTAGAACCGGCTGCAATAATAGACAGATGCTAGTGTGAAGGAACAAGATTTACTGATTAGCTTTGGGATGCCAATGACCAAGTGTCTTAGAACTCGATATTGATACACTAAAAGGTCTGGCCATTGTAAGAGGAATTGAAAACAACTGGACGGAGTCTGGACCCCCTGGCTATACAAACACTCCATATTTTTGTAAGCATTGAATACAATTAGTAATTTGAGAGAAGTACACTACTTGATATTCTTTCAAATATCCCCACTAAGAAAGTTCTAGGCAAACGAACATTGAAGCCACAATTTGGAGCCTGTAAGTTTTATGGGATGATACCTAGATCTCTGTAGGCCTATACTGACTGATATTGATTTCTATGTATCTCTAGTGTTTTCTATAGATGTCTATTGATGTCTCTGAGCCTCTAGACCGTTCCTAGTCTAGAAAAATTCGTATTCTCACCTTGACTCTTATGACTCTTGTACGATCTTCAATATTTTATGACTAATTACGACAATTTACGAGTACTTCAAATCATCCATTCACGCTCCCCCTAGTTAAGGCCGCTTTCTAATCATACCCCAGAGCCGAACAATACGAAGCTGCACAGCCAGTTCATTCATTTTTTTTACCGGGCCGGTTGCCTAAATGAGAAATATGTCAAAGATAAAAAGGTAAATATATTTAGCAGTATATGCCCATGTAGCTTCACACAAATTCATGTTCAATTCATTTGGTTGTGGTGCTTACTATTCGTCATGTTTTCTAAAAAGCGTCCTCAGTTCAGAATTGAGTACGAACAGTTTCAAAATGGTTGCAAATACAATATTTCTGGTAATTTACTGTTCTGTATTGACGGCACTATTGTTAAGAAGTTTCAACTACAATTGGTCCAAGTAGTGACACATACCGAGTACAAGTCTATAGGACCAATTCTTAAACCCCTTAAAGAGTGTGAAACTGTGACAAAAGTTATTAATATAGGAGAGCACACTGTTCTACAAGGTAATTATAAAATACCCTTTGATATAGAAGTATGGCAAGAGTCTTTTGTTTCCGAAACTGCATCCAGGACATTCACCCTTAAAATGGACTTGATAACTCCTGAACATCATTATAAATATTCTAAACCTATTCACGTTTATAAACTGCTCCCTGTAGAAGAGATGAATATCAGAAAAAGATACAAAGATCATCTATTCCACTTTGCCTTTAACAAACCGATATATTTGAATCAAGAATACAAGGTCAGATCACTTTGTGGGAGTCCACTTCCGGCAACGGTGAATTTAATTCAGCACACTAGTTACAAGACACAAAACCTGAATAATTATGTTTCTATCGATACAATTCCCCTTTACCAAGGTAAAAGCACCGAAATTTCTATTCCTATTAGAAAGTTCAGTAAGCTTCACGCAGGGTTTAAGACCTGCTTCGTTGCGTGCTGGTATCGTCTCGAAATAGTCCTTGCAGTGCAAGGTCATGACTTGAAAATTTCCACCCCAATAGAGGTACTTGAAAAAAATAAGCTTCCGCCAGTTTATGAATACTTACCGGCGTACAGTGAAACCTGAATAATTAAAACACAAGCTTTACTAGTACATTACTTTTTATAATACATATATACACTACTCCTCGTCACTATCTTCGTACCCCGGAATATCATCAAATTTTTGAACCTTTTGTCTCTTGGCCAGTGCATCTTCTTCTAGTTGTCTCTTTGGTTCTTCATGTCTCAGTCTCTTGTTCTTCCTATAATCCCGTATTTTGGGACAAGCCTTGATGATCTCTTCTTCACTAACTCCATCTTGGATGCTTACCAAAACTTTTTCCACTACACTTACATGGTTTCCATTGCTTTTATCGTCTCTAAACCGAAGCATTTCCCAGTAGCCAGGCTTGTTCTCTTTTTTCTTACACTCGGCAATTCTTCCTTGGAGTGGTTCATTAAGCAGTTTCAACAATTCCCAATCAGCTGAACCTAAATCTAATTTTGTAAAATCTTCGTAATCTTTACCACCTTTCCAAACACGTAAATTTATTAGCTCCGGAAGAGAATCATAGTCCGTGTAAGTGGAATCAGGATCTCTTGGATCCATATCTGGATCTTGGAATTGATTAAATACAAAATCAAGCTTATAATCCACAGTATTTTCTTCTGCTGGTTTCCATTTAAGAAGTGTTGGGTCAGTTCCAAAAACATAGGGCGTTTCAGCACAGGTAAAAATAAGTCCATCAGATTCATGAAAGAGTTGGTCTTTTTTACTCAAAACATCATCCGCTCTGTAAGAAGAAGTCATAAGTTTAAAACTTACTTTAAATGGGAATCTTGAAGAATTCACAATTTCTGGGTTAAGTTTTTTGAAATTATCAAATGGCTTCATCACTTGTTCAGTGATGTAACCTAATCTTGTCGGTAAAAATCTACCAGTGATATCCTTACCATTTACTGCCAATGCGTCAAATATGCAATAACGAAGATACAGCTCACTGACATTCTTGTTTTCCAATACCAACTCACCATCTAGTAAAGTACCGTGATGGAAAGTTTGGCCGGACGATTCGTCCATTTTCAACGGGAAATGAATGTTTGGAATATGATAATAGTCATTCTCTCTAGTAATAAGAAAAACACCTTCACCGCGTTCTGGATGATTTATGATGAAAAGAAGACAACGAAGCCCATCACTCTTTTCACAAACGTAATAGTCTTTTTTCAATAAAGATTCATTAAGATGGTGTCTTTCAAAGGAGACCGGTTGAGAACCGGGGAAATTGGAATTCTTTCTAGTAAGTAAGTCAGCTACCATCATCCTAAGTTCATACGCTTCTTCTCGGGGAAGTCTTTCGCCGGGGATCTGTGGCATGTCTCGGTCCAGAAGAATCATGATTGAGTTTGAATTTAGAAATTTGCGATTTTAAAAATTTGAAAGCTCGAAAATTGAGTATTGAAATTGAGTATTGAAAATCGAATAAATTGAAGGGAAATTGAGTATTGAAGTTTTGAGATTTTTTGCTAGTAGTGAACTGTCAAGTTAATAGAATTAATGATAAGTAGAAAGCATAGTCATAATGAGCATACAAGACCCAAGACTAAGATATCGTATCGTCTGCACCCTTCAGTCTTTTTGATAGTATATTTAATCTACTTATATCATGTATACTTTTTACTAAGAGTCTCCATTCATGGACTCTATACCCTTATAAACCATTCCCAATCTATCATTATAATCGATAATCCCAAACTGCTCTCCGCTAATTGGCTCATTAATTATGTGTAAGAAATCTCTTCCCGTCTCCTTATCTACTTGAACCTTATGAAAACAAGCCTGACAGACAGTCCTATCGTTAACAGTTCGCCAAATTGGTGAAACCAGAGATTGACATTCGTCACAAGAAACAACTGTCGTATCTTCTGTTTCTTGAATTAAATATTCTCGAATTTGATCAAGATACATGATAGCCTTACGATAATTGCCGGTAATTTTGGTTACGCTATTCTTCAAGATTTCATCAAGGAATATTTGAATCATCGGTAAAACCTCCCGACTAGTCGGATTCCTCTTGATCATGTCTCTAAACGATTTGATCCCTTCGCTATGTGTTGAGCAACAAATTATTGGTTCGAGTTGAAAAGTGTTGTTAGTTTTCGATTTAATTTCCTTTTGAATAACTTCAAACCCTGAGTCCACTTGACATGTAACATGGTGCAATTCTTTACAAATTTTACAACTTAAGAGTGACCCAGGTTTCCTACAAGTTGTACACTTTTTATTGCCATTGATCACCAATACTTTATTGACATTTCGAATCTCAATTGTATTATTAACAAGTTCGATTATTAATTTGGATTTCACAACGGGATCCAAAGTACTGGCAATTGTGTTGACGTATTTTTTAGTATTAATACGGTTGTACTGTATTGAAGGTTTGAATTCAACATCTCTATAGTTGAAAATTGCACATTGTAAATGACACCATTCCCCAGTATCATAAACTGGCTTGAGGTAACCTCCGGTCTTTAAGCAAAGACAACATTTATAAGCCATTTGGAAAAATGGAGTCATATCATTGATGCAACATTCACAGAGCCATTCACTTATGGGTTTAATGGATGCAGGTGCCGTGAGACCAGTACATGAAAGGTGAACAGATATTCTGCATTTCCCACATGTAACCTTATCACTCGGTTTAGTTGTAAGCTCATTACAGACCGAACAATGAGGGTCCGATGGTTGAGATGATGGGATTATTTTGGTAATAATACTGGATAAATCACACAATTGTTTGATTTTAAATTGAACAAGGAGGTTATCAACTTTTGAACCACTAATTGAATCAAACTTTAGTTCTTCAAATTTATAGTTGGGAGAAATAGGACTAATAAGGTGTGCCGTTTCATAAACTTCTTTTGTTGGTTCTTCTTTTTGTTTTGGTAGTTCAACAACCTCAGGCTTAGGTTGATCTTCAACCTTGGGCATAACTTCTTTCTTCTTCTTTTGGACCTCCTTCTTTTGTTTTTTCTTGGGGGTTTCTGATGGTGGCGTAGGACTTGCTCTTTTCGGTTTTTTCTTTTCTTCAACCTTCTTTTCACCACCGGAAGTTTCAGCAAGGATGGCTTCAGCATCACGAAGTAATTCATACTCAATTTTTCTCTTACCGTTCTTATTCATTTTCTTTTCAACTTCAATAGGGTCTTCCCATACAACCGCATACCGTCTCCATAATCTAGCACATCGGAAACAAAGACCGGTGAGCTCATTTGAATTCGTATTATCGTGACCGGTTAGTCTGTGCCATTGGATACTAGTAGTTGTATTACAATGCTTACAAATAAATGACTTATGGGCAGTATTTTCTGTATCGTAAGATGAATCATCGTCCTCATTGAAGAATTTGGATTTAGCCTGTGATTCTTTAGACTCATTTTGAACATTTTGAAGTTTTTTCTTGATCCTTCCTTCAAAATTCCCCCAAATTAAACGGCCATTTTTTGTTTTCTTCCAAAGATAATAGAATCTAACAATACTTGAAGATGGAACTGTTTTAACCATTTGATATACGGGGTAAAGTTCAGATCCGTATTTTTTAACCCCTTGTTCAAATAAAGCTATCTCTTTCTTAGAGAGGATTGGCTCATTAATGGATTTTTTGGTAATTTTAGTAGAAGCATCAATGGCTTTGGAATAGTCTCCTTTATTGATGAAATAATTCAAAAGAATCTTATCAACAAAATTCGGTGAATTTGGTGACATTTCCAAGCTCTCAGCTATTGGATTACATTGGCCAACATATTTATCTAGTTTTTGGAAATTATCTTGAATATCTTCATCCAAAGGTTTCCATAAAAGGGTTACCGTACGATCATCTGAGCTTTCTTCTCCATCATCTACACCTCGTTCTATATAACCCTTTGGACGAGGCTGAAGCCATGGAGGGAGTTCTTTTGCAGGGGTATCCTTATGTTCGTCAGGTATTGGAAGCGGTTTCCCAACGTCGATCAGTTTCTGTTTACTCTTTTTCTTTACTGGCTCATTAGAATCGTAGTAAACTATTGGATGATCTATAAACTCTGGGATATGAGTGGCCTGATGCTTAGCACCAATTCTTGTAGCAGCCCTTGGGTAAGGAGATCTATCATCTAAATCCACTGCATCCTCTAATTTACTATGCATTCCGAGGTATCTCATGCACCATTCTTCCTCTAGCCTTCTTTCACTAAAAGAAAGATGATCTGATTTTAAAAAATCAATGGCCATTAATTCGTATTTCGGGACCACGTCCCCTGCCAGTTTATCTATATCATCACCATTATTGCTATTGCTATTTTCAATTTCATCATCTGGCTGAAATAATTCCAATTCATTTGACAGTTTGTTATCGTGACCTAACATGATGTATTGTTTGTTTTTATACTCTTGCAAGTGTTTTTTGGTACAAGAAACACAATGCCATGAAAATCCTCTACTGGGCTTTTTAATAAGTGGAGGGTCTAAACAATATAAATGATAAAACAGTTTGCAATCTGCACAACAAACACTATCCTGGGTTGAACACCATTGACCACAAGTTTCACAAGTACAAGAGTTTGATTGGAAACCTGAAATTAAAAATTTCGACATTTGGGGTTCAATAAATATGAATTCAAACCGCTTATTTAACGCTTTCAAAAAATTCATACTTTTTTCATTTTTACCAATTTTCAAAAGGTAATCTGTTGAAATTATATCATAAAATTTCATCATGTATCTATCATATAACTTATCGAAGAAGAAACAATTGGGATTTTTAACAAATTCATCAAGATTTTCGATGTCTTGTTTATGCCTAACATTTACTATACCTCTGAAACTGTTTAAAGGACAAGTATCAGTATGCATTGAAGCGAAAACTAGACGAGAATCTGGAGATGATTTTGAAATATCTCTTGGACGATAAAACCATTGGATTTGAAATTCAACTTCCAGAGCCGAAATTGTCAAATCTTTTAAACGTGAGTTGTATTTTTGAAATTCCAGATTTTCCGGTTTCTTACCAAAGCCCATGATTTTCCCAATATAGTATGGCTCCCCTGGAGGTTCCGAAACCATGTATATGAAATCTCCCTTTTTTAAGTTAAATTTTTTACCCTTTTTCAGAGAATATTCCGTGTGAATTGGTGGTTGATTTGGACATAAAAGTGATTGAGATTTTAGATCAATGTAAGCATCTTTAAGGTTTAATTTGATGGAGAAGTAGTCTATAGGAGCTGGGACCGGTTGGAAATTCAGTGAATCATTTGTAATATGTTGAATTGGAGTTGTGGAAGAATTTGTGCTATTTAAAGAAGAATTTGAACTGGATTTAATGGGAGTTGAATGAGTATTTGAAGAATTAGTTGATGCAATTTCCTGGGAATTTTTGGAAGAATCTTTTGCGGAGTCTTTTGATTTCTTTTCCCTTTTTATAATTTTGTCGTCATCTTCCACCACATCGGTGTAAGATTTATTAATAGTAGCCTTTCGTTTAGGCCTAGACATGATTTGAGAATTTTTCATGAGGACTTAACTTAGTGGAGTGAGCGAGGGACGAGCGACACCTAAGCCGAATTGATAGAAAAAGACATGAGGGAAAAGGCGTAGGGGAAGGATGAACAATAGATAGTTGGTAGAAGCATACTGGACTTGGAGCCGGGTAGTAGAATTAAGTGGGGGTCTGAGAGGTAGAGATACTAAAGTTGTTATAAAATCTACTAGTCATGGTTCATTCATATCCATAGTTGATGGTTCATTGTGATAGTTAAGTTTTCATTATTCATCTATTCATTTATGTCTATTACCTTGTTTTTCTCATCAAATTCTTGTATTTTTCTCGTGTTCCTTGTTTCTTGTTTCTTGTTTCTTTTTTTTTTGTTTCTTGACTTGGTTCATTTACGGTTCATTTACAGTTCTCCGATCAATCTCTCCAATCTTTCAATCTCTTGAATATCTTGGGCATTTTGTAACTTATTCATTAACGTTTCTTTTGAAATTTGGTCCAATTTAATGAAATCTTTAATATGTTTATCTTTTAAAAGTAATTTGCTTTCAGCCCTTTCGTTATTGGTAACCAATTTAAAATCAATTGAAATTAAACTGGGGATTAAATGAATTAATAATAGTCTATAGTTAGTTAAAGTTGTTAAAGGATTTCTCAAAATTACCAAGTTTTTCAAATTGGGGAATTGCCAATTCAATATATCTTTAAGGGTAAAGTTACAGTTGTGAACACTTAGAGATCTAAGATTTGGTATACCGGAGCTTTGTAACTTGTAGAATTCAAGGTTATTATTAATTATGAGGGTTTCTAATGAGTTTGATTGAATATCTAATTCGATTAATTGGTTGTTAGTTAAATCGACCGCTGTTGCATCTGGTAAAAAATCAATGCTACTTAACCCAAGGTCTCTTAATTGAAGTGTAAGTTCTTTTAAAGGGCTTTGAATCAAAGGAGCCGATGATATTATTGCGGTTGTTAGTTTCATACAAGTAGATTAAATTTTTAACGATGAGAAAATTTGGCGTTCTTAAGGCTATCTGCAGGGTAATTGGCCGCAAAAAAAAAAGTAGAGAGATCGGAGCAAGAGATGTAGTATAATAAGGTGGAGAAGTGAATGCTTGGTAGATCAGCGTAGGGACTAGTGGTTATTAAAAGTTGGTTCAGGTATAGTCAAGTTTCACATGAGAATGGTACACCAGATCGAATTGACCAACCAGGCAAAGAGTAGCGATAGCATGTCCAGTATAGTCGATTATTGGTGTATAGTATTTACCGGGTAAACTTAGTAAACTGTAAAATCATAATGTAGTCGTGTAATGTTGTATGGAATAATTTTGTGACAGTATTGAGTTTGATTATTGAATAAAGTTGTGAGTTGTGAGTTATCGATAAAAACAATATGAATATCTGGTACTTTGTTCTAGTGTTCTAGTGTTCTTGTGGTCCTCTGTTCCGGTATTCTTGTGTTCCTGCCTTTTTGTATTTGCTTTAGTTCATTTAATAAACAATTACACAACTAATACAATCATTAATCACTTCCCAAATACAATGATCAATACAATATAACTTACTTTCGCCCCAATTTAATTCATTAATTGGAATTACATCCAAATTAATCAATTCACTCTCATTTCTATTTAAAATTATCGGGATTTGATTCAATTTTTGGGAGAAATCACTAAAATAATCACCAATAATTTTATCATTATTCAAAACCATTTCGTAATTACATTTATTCCATCGGGAAAATGTACTACTCTCAATCAAATTCCCATTATGTAGTATAATTTTCGTTAAAACTCCTCCTTGTTCAAGATTATAAAGAAAATCAATCCCTAATTTATAATAATTATGAAATTTTAAAAGCTTACTAGAATTTGACAGATGAATTAAAAACCTCAGATCAAACTTATTGAAATAATCATCTGGTGGTCCAAAATAATTCAAAATCTCTTGTTGAGTTGTTTCACCAATTTTGAATTTGAAATTGGCAAAATTAATTTTCCCATGGTCAATATCAATTTTAAATTTTGTATCTAATGAATCCTTGGTAATTTCATTAATAAATTTTAAATAATCTGATCCCTGATAAATAAATATTTCGTTACAAGGAATATCTTCCATTAATAGATTTTCCAACAGTTTTTGGTGTTTAATATGAAACTTAAATGTTATACCGGGATAATTGAGAAGATAATCAGAATTTATAAAATTCCCCGGATAAGTTGGACCAAAAATCTTATTATAAATATCTTTTAAAGTTAATCCATGGAGGTTTATGTTGTTATAGACATAGGGGAACTGGGAATTCTTTAACTTAATTAAGATTAATTTATCCGATTTAAATAATAAATCAAGGGACAAATCTTTAATGGTTAATTTGATTGGAGTATTAAGGTAATCTTGTTTGGAATAATTAATGGAGATATTATGGTTCTTGAACCGGTTGATTATATCATGTAGTGAATCATTAATCTGAACCAAGTCGATTCCTTTACCAGGTGTTAAATTCATAAAGAATTAGATCGCAAAAAAAAAATGAATATTCGCGTACCCACATTTAACTGATAAGCGTCATGAATAATTTCAAAGCGTTATCAGAATGTTACCAGAATGGTATGGGAAAAGGAATCGGAGATATTGTGCATGATACGCTATCTGTCCTCCATACCCCATTTCTCTTCAGCTTTTTGCCATGCTTGTCTTTCATCATTTCTCATCAACTGGTGTATGTTCTATATTCCTTCATTATCGTATATTTTACCTAGTGTACATAATGCCAAAAAACTTTATACTCTACAAGGTGCTATGCATTGAGGTGTAGTTACGATGCACCACGCAATATAAGCATTGGCACCGCTAACTCTTGCGCACCAGACCCGCACACTGCGCAGGATCTTTTGTTTGTTCCCATTCACTTAAAGAACCCCTTCTTTTTAGGATTTTCCGCTTTGGTACTAAAAATTGAATCAACATCAGAGTAAACCCTGGTCAATTTATTATTATTATCTTCTTCTTCTTGATCTTCCTCTTCTCCGTCGTCACTTAAAATTTCCATTGAATTGTTACACTCTATTCTTGACTCTAGATCGCCTTCAATTTCCGGTTTATACCCTTGACGTAGTAGTAGGGGCTCCGACTCCGACACGAGAGTGTGCGTGTCAATACCACTGTGTGAACTATTACTGGTAGTAAATGAGGGAGCACTGTAATTACTCAAATTTCCGGCATAAGTGTAGCTATCAGAATCCCGATAATTATCGCTATCTCTGCGGCGGTGTAATTTTGATTTTGATTTTGTACGAAGTTTACTATAACCATTAATTGCTTTGTTTATGTCTGCAGGAGAAAGTGATTTATTAGATTTTTCTGAGATTATAAGGGATTCCAAGTTTAATTCATCAATTTCTGAGGGATAAGATTTTATACTTGGAGTTCTGGGTAAATCTATTGGGGTTGAAAGGGGCGTAATGAATTTACGATCAGTGCGTTGTGATCGATCTTTATGATCCCGCGTGTCTCTACTGCTATCTCTGTTATCTCTCATGTCCTTACTAATGTTTCTTTCTTGGATTTCCGAATGATCTTTGTGTTTTGAGCTTTTACTTTTCCCACTTTTAATACTACTTTTTGAACTCCCACTTTTTGAACTCCCACTCCTTGAACTCCCACTCCTTGAACTCCCACTCCTTGAACTGCTCTTCCTCCTCTCTTGAAGTTTTTGTTGTGTTTGATAAGATACCGCCGGCAATAAAAATAAACTCATTATGCGGTTTTATAAAAATGTTTAACAAAAACCTGGGAATTGACCCGATTTATAATGTAAATTCTTGTGAAATTCATTAACTTGCGGGTTTTAATTATGTCAAGCATTATTGACCTGTATCAAGATTAGATCAATTGATTGTTCAACTAAAACAAAGAACCTATTATTTCTCATTTCAGTCGAGTTTAGAGAGGGGGGCTCAACCACGGGCTCACACCCGCAGTACTGAGAAAATTATGCTTTAAAAATAATTTTTTGGTTATTGGTTTTGGTTTGCCGGTAAATGGAGTTTAACCCCTTTCCAAACCAGACATGATGGGATCGGGTGCTGATGTTTGTTAGGTGGTGATATATTACATTGAGGTTTTAGTTAAAACGATCGGCGCTCTGTAGCCCCTAGGGGGTTGATCATCAACCACCTGCAAGACAAGATGCAAAAACAGGAAAACGCGGCAGTCGAAGCCCTGTCGAAGCCCTGCGAAAGCCCTGATGAATCCCTGGCGAATCCCTAACGAATCCCTGGAAGGTTGGTCATAAAACGATGGCGTTCCCAATGTGACATGGTTAACGCCGCAACCCGGAATCAATCCTAAATGGTAACCAAATTAGTACACACAAAAATCTTGTACTGGATCTGGATCTGGAAAAGGAACCGTTCTCAGATCTCAATTAACCTTTTAAAACCTCCCTTAACCCGTCCCTTGATTCTTCGGGACCCTATTGCCCCCACCCAAGCTCACCTATAATACTATGTCACCCACTCTACTGTGTCACCCACTCCACTGTATTACCTCCACTATTGCACCAATATGCATCTCTTGCGTGCCTACGTCAGTGGTTGCTTATTCTCGAACCCATCCACATCCCGGTATACTCTCCGAAGATTTATTGTAATCCCGCTCGTCAATTATTGTTTTTATTTATTGTTACCATCAATAGAAATTCTTAAAAATGCACCCATATTCGGTTAAATTGTTAAAAGTTTTCTTCACCTGAAATTCTACCTAATCTAGTTAATCAGAAAACACCCGCGATGCATTTGCATCGTGGCCACCACGAACACTGGTACCACGAACATCGCTACCACCAAGAACACCGGTGCCATTAATAAATGCAACTGTCACCTACTTCGGAATTTCCACTGTTATTACCGGTCCCACTCTGCGAGCTCTATTCCCTAAACTACTGGTTGAAATTACTGGTAATTCTACCATTCTAAATTCAGTCCTGTTCTATAGTTAGATCACCACACGACCACCACCCCCCCCCCCTTACCAGTTTTGTTATGCTTCTGGAACTCATCCACTCGTTGGTAACATTTCACTTTATTACATTTTACTTTATTACGCTTTATTTTTGCACTTTTATTTTTGCACTTTTACTTTTACACTTTTATTTTTGCTCTCTAAGTTTTGCACTCTAAGTTTTACACTTTACGTTTACACTTTACTTTTACACTTTACTTTTACACTTTACTTTTACACTTTACTTTTACACTTTACTTTCACTCTTTCCTTTCACACTTTCCTTTCAAACTTTACGGTATTTTGTCCTTCTCTTTACCCTTCACCAACTTCGTCTAATTATCTACTCAATCATTTTATCATTCGATAACATGTTTATTTACTTTTTGTTTCTGTTATTTTAAAAACTACATACATCTTATTAATTACATCGTATTACGTCCTATTACATTACCCCCGTCTTACATTTACCATCCTTTCAACTGCTACTGGCCTTTTTGCTTTTAACTGGTTTCTTCCTTTTCATTTTCACTGGCATTATTTGGACTAGCGCTTATAGCCTCGAGAACTTTTGGCTCAGCTTTCTTCAATTTGGCCATTCTTGCATCGGTGGATCTGATTGGCTCAATAACGTATGGTTCATGATCCTCTTCGTCGTCATGATACGTGTATTCCCCAATTTGGGCCAAATCAGTACCCATTAATTCTTCATCTTCGTGTAATCTCAATCTTAATTGTGGCACTTTATCCATAGCAAATAAAATTATAGCAGTTATACAGAAAGACCAAGCAGCAATTGAAACAGATCCGGCTAATTGATAACCCAATTGTTTATAATGATGATTAATCCATCCTCCATCAATTCTCAGAGTTGGGTCGTTGGCAACACTACCATCACTGGCCACCACGTAATCAGCAGCAAAGATACCGGTCATAAATGAACCCAAAAATCCCCCAATACCGTGTAACGCAAAAACATCCATACCATCATCAATATGCAAAATATCCTTCAAGTCAATGGCAAGATTACAAATAATACCTGGGACAATTCCAAAAGCCACAGAAAAATACACTGGGATATATCCAGCAGCCGGTGTAACACAAACCAATCCAGATATAGCACCCAAACATAACCCTACGGTGGACCATTTACCTCCAGTACGGAAATAATCCACGATCATCCAAGTTAATCCACCGGTTGCAGCAGCAATATTGGTATTAACATTAGCATACCATGAACGAATTGTTGAATTACCAGTAGATCCTCCGTTAAATCCAAACCATCCGAACCATAAAAATACGGTTCCTAAAACAATCAGACTCACACTGTGAGGCTTATATCTAGGATTTTTACCACTGGCTACTGGATCATGTCTTTTACCTAAAACTAATGAATAAGCCAAAGCAGCAAATCCAGAATTTTCGTGAACTGGTCCTCCACCAGCGTAATCCAATCCTCCTAAAGTAAATAACCAACCCTTGGAGCCCCAAGTCCAATAGGCAATTGGACAGTAAACAACAGTTAACCAAATGAATAAAAATACCATCATTGGTCCTAAACGAGCTCTTTCGCATCCAGCCCCAACCATCAATATGGCCGTGACACAGGCAAACATTCCTTGGAAGAAACAAAACAAAATATCTGGCACGGTAGAACTAACCCCTGGGGCTCCTAAAACTCCTTTGAGACAAAAATTATTTAAAGTACCCAAGAACACCGATTCAGATCCATCATGAGAGAACACCAACGAATAACCCCAAAAAAACCAATGGAATGTGGTTAAACAAGCAGACATCATCGATGCCCACATTAATGAAAGGGCGTGCTTCTTTCTGGAAATTCCTGAGTACAATAACCCAACACCGGGTATCATAATCCACACTAAAACTGCCAGGATTGATACCCAGACCATATCAGCACGATCAAATTGTTCATTCAAATCTAATTCAAAAACATCTCCTCCAGTACCGGTACCAGGGAAATCACTAGCTTGACTCATGGTTAACTTTCTTCCCAAAATACTTTATTTTTTTTTTTAAACCATTGGAACTGGTCAAGATTTATACCTCGATCTTCGTATTTTGCAATCTTAGATAAGATAAGAATGCGCGCTCGCAGCCAATAATAGCGCTCGAGCGTTATTGATAAACTAAATAATAATTAATGGACTGACTTAGGCCCCGCAACGGTGGGATTCGTACAGGTTTAACCAGTTTAAATACGGCGACAACAATGGGTACGTTTATCACGTGAGTTGACCTTTCTTTTTTTTTTAATTTGCTTTATTTTTTCTTGTATTATTTTTTTGCCTTATTGGCTTACCTTGCCCCGTCTGCATATGCAAACTAAGATACGAATCAATGACTCAGAGGTTACCCAATGTGGTTTAGATAAAGAATAGTAGGGGATTGTGACAATAATATGATTGCATATGGATATAATGGAGGTTAGTGATGGTACAGTAGTGATGAATCGGTAGTGGTGTGTAATGAAAGAGCACTAGTGGTATTTAAAGTGGTGTAAAATGGAAACTCAGCATAGTTACTGTAAACACTGTAGATGAATATTGCAGCTGTACATGAATACTGCAACTGTAGATTAATATAGTAACTGTAGATTAATATAGTAACTGTGGATTAATATACTGTTGGACTATTACTGTATATGAAGGGTACAGACATCCAGCATAATCATAGTATATTAAAGTGTCGAGAAAAACAAACAGTACCATTTACAGCTATAACGAAGTGTGGTGTATATAGTACGGTATAGTATAATGTTATCATATGATAAAATACAACTGAAGTAGTATTAAGTTATATACCATAATTACTGTAGTAGGAATTGAGTTGTACACCTAGACCACTACAGTATCCCCATAGATAATTAATAGCTACATCAATCGCCTTCTTCTCATCTTCTCTTTTCTGCTTCTGTTTCTCTTTGTTCTGTTCTCTCTGGTTCATCGCTTTCGCTCTTATCTTCGCATTTTGCAGCCAAAATTTACTACGCTCAAATGACACCTTTAACCCTTCCAATTAACATGATTATCAGAAGCCATGAACAAATGCTTCATAACGTTTTGAAACGATCAGCCCAAGATCCTACAAAGTCAGAAATTTACTCCACAACAATATCGGCTCTAAAAAACTATTTACAAATACTAGAATCAGTTCAGTATGACAGAATGATGGGAAAATTACCAACCCAAATTCAACTTGAACAGTTAGATCACCATTCAGCTAGGATACATCAACTATACCATGAAGCAATGAACGACATGGCTGATGATGTTATAATTGTTAGTCCAAAAAAATTAAACGTCGTTAAAATTGTACTTGCAATTTCAACAGTATTTGGATTCTATTTGATGTTTAATCTTTACCCTTTAGTACTTGTATTTACATCTTCAGGTCAAGATTATCTCCCATTGGTGATTATGAGTAGTATTTTCGGGATGTTTTTAATGGTGGGTTTAGTTGCATTCCTAATCGAGCTTTTTAAAGGTAGAATTTTAATAAGGTGAAGACTCCCAAAACCCAATGTACCAAGACACTTTGAAAAGTCAAATTAGTACTTTCCTAGTTTTAAATAATTAGGTGCCTGATAATAAAATATAGTCAAGTTGTATTTATTTATTTTCTCACCTTTCCTATAGTGCGTGATCGACTCGTGGTACAGGTCTCGCCCTACGCTCGCTCTATTCTGGCGCAGCCTTCAGCCCTTTTCTCCCCACGCTTTCTTTCCCGTCCATCGCGATATCCCCATTATTCCTCACTTTTGAATTATTAAATTCTCCATCATGTCCGACCTCGACCCTTCGTCGTTCACCACAACGATTCTTACGTCAAAATCCCCGCAACAATCGGCCAGTATCGTGGCCTACGCCACAAATCAAACATCCACGTCAACTCAACAGCTTATCGGCTTCTTTAACCAATATATTAACATCTTACAAAAAACTAACTTTGAACTCAAAAGCCTTTTGGCAAATTCGGCCGCCCCAATTTCTAAGAAATTTGGAACTGAAAAAGAATTTGGTATTACTTCAAACCTTTTCGATTCATTTCTTCAAAATCTTCAATTTTCCGTTAATTCAAATGATAAACTTGTAAAATTCCTTAAACTTGAATTAGTGACTCCTTTAACCAATATGATTAATAACGACGTCAAGTATAGTGAAGTCGTTATTAATAATCAAGAATTAACAGAAATTGCTTCGGCTACTCCAATTGACGAATATCAATGGAACTCAAAGCTGTTACAAATTTTAGAGAATTTCAAGAATTTTAAAGAATATGAAAAAAATTTAGTAAACGGTCAATTAATTCATTTACTCAATGTAGTGACAGGTGATTCACTGAAGCTTCAAAAATACAATGAACAAGCTTTAAATTTTAGTCTTTCAAATTTTTCAATTCAAAAAGAAATGGAAATTTACTTAAAAACTCTTTTAAATGGTGAATATCCAGAGGTTAAACTGACTCAATCTGGTCAACACTCACGTCCAGAATCTCGTCCTAATGTCCGTCTGGATACCCATCCTAGTTTACGTTCAGAATCTTCTCGCAAATCTGAAAAACATGATAAAAAGGAAAAGAATAAACTTAGATCAAGAGTTGGATCAATTTTTGGTAGAAGAAGAAAGTCAAAGAAATCAGGAGAGTTGGAATCAATTTATTCAAATCAAACTGCTAGTACAAACTTGACTAATTTGGACAGATTAGAAGAGTCAGCTGAACCAAAGACTGGACCACACGACTCTGGTCCCAATGAAAATAGATTAGGATCTCGTGCTAGCTCTAGTTACATGGCTCCACCTCCAGCGCCTCCAAAAAATTCTGCTCCAGCTACTGCGAGAAGCTCTGGCCCGATTACTGGCCCAAGCTCTGGTCCGATTACTGGTCCAAGCTCTGGCTCGACTACTGATCCAAGCTCTGGTTCGACTACTGGCCCAATTACCGCCCCGGCTACTGGTCTTGGTCACAGTTTTGATCCTAGTCCAACTGATAACAGAAGTGGTCCGGCTGAAATGTCTCCAAATGTTGTAAAATACTCGGATGACTCCTCCTCTGAGGACGATGACGAAGGAAAGCCTTCTCTTCTTCAAAAAAATAGTTTAGAGGCTCCTCCAAACGACTTTTTAACTGTTAACAAATCAAGACACACCCAATATAGTTTTGAAATGGGTGATGATTTGAAAAACTTTCAAACAAGTCCAAAAGTTCAAAGACTGGAAAAGTTCGATTTCCCAGAACCAGACATTTCTCAACAAGAAGAAGATGATGTGGTTGGTGAATTGGATAGAAAACCTGAACCTAGATTCAATGGGTTTGATAGTAATTCCATCGGATCTCCAAGTGTTAATACCGGCGACTTTGCGAATGATGGTTTAGATGGTAGTTCTAGTGCTAATACTGGTGCTAGTAATGGTATGGGTGTGGTTGGTACTGCTGCGGCTGCTGTGGGTGCTGTGGTTGGTGCTGGTGCTGGTATAGTTGCTGCTGCCACCAGCAGCGCTTCAGATTCTGCTGCCGGTTCTGCTCCAATTTCTTCTCCAGGTTCTGCTCCAGGTTCTGCTCCAAAATCTACTTCAGGTTCTGCTCCAGCTCCTCCTCCAGCTCGTAAAGTCCATAGATCAGAAATTCAATCACAAATGTTCCACTCCCTCCCAAATACGAGAGACTCGGTTATTGAACCACCTCGTGGCCCACTTACAAACCAAGTGACTGGTGGTTCGCTTGCTTCTGCCTCTAAAACCGACTTGTTCAACCATAGCGAATTAATTAATAATCTCATTCCTGGTTTGAACATTTCTAATTCCCAGGTTATCAACGTCAACTTCAAACAGGATACTCTCAACAAAGCTAGTATCATTGGAGAATTGGCATTCAATTATCAAGGTAATAGTGCCAGTAACCTTGATGTGGTAATCCCTAATAAATTCGATAAGGTTATTCTTAATAACTCCTTTATCGAACGCAAATCTGATGAGCATTTCACTATTAACCCAGCTCACGTATTAAACAAGACATTGGGTGGTATCAAGTATATGGAACAATCATTAGATCCAAGCCAGATACCTGTATTTATTCACTCCATTTGGAAGTTCGAAGATCACCAGACCAGTTTGATGATTAACTTAAAGTCAAACCCACTCTTCTCCAATTCTATTGTCGTGAATGATTTGGTAGTCTCAGTAGCTTTAAGTAATGATGCTCAAGCTAATTCTGCTAGTTCTAGACCTACTGGAACCTTCAATAAAGACAAGAATAGAATCACTTGGAGATATACTCACCCTATCAATCTTAGTGAATCTAATGATGAAAAGATCATTGCTAGATTTATGACAAACGGTAAGGCTAGTGAACATGAATCAGGCATTCAATTGAAGTTTTCAATATTTGATCATCTTCAATCAAGTATTACTTGTAATGATCAGACGGTTCACTGTATTAGTAATTTAAACGCCGGCAACTTTAGTTCAAACAGCTAGTGTTTTAGATATGAATAAGTTATATGTAATTGTAAAGGACACAACTTTGATTTTTAGATTTTTATTACTGAAAAAAAAAAAATTATGTTTGTAAATTTCGCAGCCATTTTTGCAACCGTTTATTCATGTTTGACGTAACAGCCATTACCCTTAGGATCTTGGGGCTGGCTCTTAGAAGCTTGGGCATAGGCTTCCTTATCGTGTTGGTGTTGGACTGGGTTGGTATTATCGGGCCTAAAAAAATCCCACATGTCTTTTCAATCCCGGGATTCCCAGTTATTGGTAATGTATTTCAAATCCAAAATAACCCAGCTAAAGTGTTTATGGAATGGCAAAGAAAATATAAGAAAGATTTCTTCCAGATAAGATTGGGCAACCGGGTGGTCTTAGTGGTATCTTCTTATAAAGACGCTAGTGAACTTTGGAAAGTTTCTTCTGTGAATTCCCGTCCATTCCAATATACTTTCCATAGTTTAGCTTCAATGACAAAAGGTTTCACGGTGGGTACGACACCATTTAGCAAGACGTACAAAAAGAGAAAGCAAGTGATTTCGCTGGCCATGAATGAAAAAAGTATCAAAGGTTTAATCAATGTTCTCGATCATGAAACTCATTATACTATAAGACACATTCTTGAAGATCAGCAAACTTTATGCTATCAACCAAGTACCAACCCATACACTATTCATCCAGATGTATCTCTTACGAAATATTTCCAGTATTTCAGTCTCAGAACTTCTGTATTTATTACTTATGGTCTAAAACTTGATTGTTATAATAGAGATAAAGAGTTGGCAGATAAAATTATTCATTATGAAAATCAAATTATCAAATTAAGATCACCAATTTCTAATCTTGCTGATCATTTCCCTCTTTTAAGAAACGTTTTCTCAGATCCTACTAAACGGGCAAGAGAAGAAAGAGATAAGTACATGGAAATACTTTATCATCGTAAAAATCTGCAAACACACTATCCCAATTTAATTAGAGATCATTATGAGATCACCAATTCGAAGAATATTGATATTCGAGATTTGCACTCCATCTGTTTAACAATGATAAGTGCTGGATTAGATAATACTCCATTAAATATCGATCATCTTTTTGGACAACTCAGTACTCCAAGAGGAACTCATTTTCAAGAAAAGGCCATAAAAGAATTATTGGGTTTATATAAAAGTCCCCAAGCTTGTTGGGATAAAGTAGTTGAAGAAACTGAATGCGGTTATGTTGTGGCTCTTTTAAAGGAAACTTTAAGGTTTTTCACCGTATTACCATTAGCACTACCAAGAGTAACAACAAAAGCATTTTATCATAAAGAAGCATTGATCCCTGAAGGTACTACGATTTTTTTCAATGCATACTCTGCTAATCATGATCAAGTACATTTTAAAGATCCATATACGTTTAACCCAAACAGATGGTTGGATTCTCAAGGCAAATTACTTTCCAAGAAAGTAATTAACCATTTTTCGTTTGGTGGAGGAGTAAGAATGTGTTCTGGAAACCTTCTAGCATTCAAAGAAATGTACACCCTTACTTGTAGATTATTATTATGTTTCCGAGTTAAAGAACCAAGGGATCCCAGACATATCATGGATCCCGATCCTTTTAGAAATAATAATAATCCTAAAGCCACTGGGTTTGATCCAAAGCCATTCAAGTATCAACTAGTACCACGGCTTCTTTCCGAAGGGGATTCATTATTTAACTATATAAGAACTAATTAGTGTGTTCATTAAATAAATTAACTATCTGCATTAGGATCTATGTAACTAGTCTTGGTCACCAAGACTGATTTATACCCTTTACTAAGGGGGAGGTGATATTTTAGTACTCCACTTACAATTAAGTCAAAGGGAGACTGAGAGATAATCTCCCACTTTTTAGAATTATCATCCTTCTCTTTATTTGTTTCGACTTTTGGTTCTCCGGTATCAGTAAGATTTTTCCCCGGTTGAACTAATTTGACTTCACCAATTTGTTCAATGAGATGTTTATGGAAAAGTACCCCTTCAAAAGTCATTTCAGTTTCTAAATTGTGAATCGAACCAAGTAATACAGTTTCAACGTGTGAATCACTAGCACTGTCAGTAAAAGGTTGTTCATCAATTTTTGTATCAGATTCGGATTGGATTGTGGGAGGCAAGTATCCACTTCTGGCAAAAATATCGAGTTCAACATCTTCAATACCAATTGTAAACCAACCAGGGTTAACTGCTTCCACTACGAGATTGAAGATCAACTCGTCTTTACTGACCACAGGATTTTGAATATCACTAATGGCTACCTCTGACAAATCTTTAGTTGAAGCAATAAAGAATCCAAGGAAAAACCCTAAGGTCAAAATACACGCGATACTGACGGTGGTGTAGATGGTACGCTTTATGGCACTGTAGTTTGACACAAATGAATTTTTACGAGGTAATATAAAGTGTGGGTTACCATTGGCAAGTGCGTGTGAGAAAACCCTGGATTGTTTGTGAGTTGGATGTTTATCAAATTGATTTTCATTAATTGAGCCAGTCTCTTCATCATATTCATCGAACCCAAAATAATAGGCACCTTGATTATTGGGTTGTTCTGGGTACGGGAATGGGAAAATATCACTATTATTATTATTGCCATGATTTACATGATTGTTAGTGTTGGCATGGGTGTTATGTCCCCGAGAAGTTGGAGAATTGGGGTTGGTCAAGACTGGTTGACCCGCAGACAAGTACCGTTTAGTTTTATTCATCCTTTTTAAATTTTGAGGATTAAGATTTAGCGATCTATAATGAGGAATTCTTGAATTTCCATTAAGTAATGGGGCTTGTTCGTAATTCAAACTATTGTTATTATGAGGGAACCTTACATTATCATAATAAATTAATTCATCATCAAAATCTTCAATATCAATATTGTCAGGAATAATACTATACCGTCTTGGTTGAGATCCTTTCTTATCGAACAATTTTGATGTCGTGGATCTTAGACGAGAGGATGCAGTGGTCAGTTTCTTCTTGGTACTTTTACTGGTAACAGAGGAATCGACTTTTTCCTTTTTACGGGTTCTTTTTGACGACTTAAACGACTCATGAGAAGAAGCATCGTCCACGTCAATCACTTCGTCAGTATCGGAGTCATCTCTATCTCTAGGGGTTGCTTTTTCGTACCGTTTATCATCTTCGGACTCGTACATGTCACTTTCCATATCGTCGGTGACATCTTGGTACGAGGAAAACCTGTCTAGGTCATTGGATTTATAGTGAGCACTGTTGAAGTTCGAAAAAGTGGACGACGGACTGTGAGGGGTTTTATTATCGGTATCTCGAGAACCAGGATCTCGAGAACCCTTGTTCTCGATAGAATTCCCACTGGCAATTCTAGCCTCACTCGTTATTCTAACCTCAGGACTGATTTTTTCCTTAGGGCTATGGAAAGTCAGTGGACTTCCTCTTTCTCTTTCTCTTGAAGGACTACGTAGGTTACCGTTAGGTCTTTCGGAGATTTTTCTGGGGCTCAAAGGTCTGCTGAGTCTACCGTCTTCAGACTGATAACTATGACTTGACAAAGTCCTGTTATTTTGAGGCCGATGTCCTTTTAAATCATGATTATTGAAGGAACCGTTTGAGTCATTGAGTTTTGTCGGATATGGGTTTCTTATTACGGGAACTTTTGTAGAAGGGTCGATCGATCTCACTCCGGATAAATCGATAAAGTTCGGATGAGAATCAGAGGGAGTTTCGGGGTCAAGCGGTTTATCCTGTTCCAGTTTTTCACTCTTTTCCTTTTCACTTTCCTTTTCACTCTTTTCCTTTTCGTTTTCCGTTTCCGTTTCCGTTTCTCTTTCCCTTTCCCTTTCCCTTTCCCCTTCCGTTTCTTTTTCTTTTTCCTTTTCTTTTTCCTTTTCACTCTTTTCTGCTGGTTTTTCTTCCTCTTCGTCGTTGTCTCCTCTTTCCCGATCTTCACTTCTCAAACTCATGGTATCATTATTATTTATCTGGTTCAGATAATCCGTGTTCTCATAGACAAACGTTTCATCACTATCTGATGAATCAACGTCATCTACGGCACTTGCAAGTTTTGCGGCAAAAATATCAGTTCTACTACTATTTTGTTTAGCAGGTTTTTTACCCTTTTTTGAGCTAATAGAGCTAACATTATGGTCTGATAGTTGAAGGTTCGGAATAGTTTCAAGTTCTGGCGTGGTGGTTCCTGAAATTCCGGCAGAGCTAAGGCCAGTCGAAGAAATTCCTGGAATTTGGCTAGGAGGCTCTCGTATTATTCCAGTTGGGAATGCAGTAGACTGGGGGGACCTACTAATAATTTCAGAAATATTTTTAGGTTGGGGCTCTTTACCGGTGATGATCTTTTGTTTCACTTTGAGTGATTTGTTAAGATTTGAAAGGGTATTTTTATCAAGTTTTGGAATTGAAGATGCTGAAGATATCGGTGTTTTCTTTTCTTTTTCTTTCACTTCTTTTTCTGTGACATCTTTGAGTTCTTTGGTTTCTTTGGAATCTTTGAGTTCTTTGATGTCCTTGACCTCCTTGAGTTCCTTTTCCTTGCCGTTTTCTTTGATTTCTCTTTCCTTCACGTCTTTGTCCTTTTCCCTTTCTCCCTCTTTAACCTCCTTATCCAAGTCTCTGTCTCCTTCGTTAACGTCTGTTTCTTGTTGAACCACATCACCAGAAACACTTTTTTCTTCCATGACGGTACCTTCCTCGCCTGTATCTGGGTCTTTATCCGGGTCTCTGGAGTCCTTGTCTATCATAATAATGAGATGCTAAACGAGTGAGGCACGAAACGCGGTGAAAGCAATAGACGAGGTGGGGGAGGAAATAGACGAGGTGGAGGAGGGAGAGAAATAGCATTTGCTGATAGTATAGAGAATAGTAAAGATGTACAAGACTAACTTTACATAGAATAGTTTACCGAGTGTAGTTTATCGTGTGGAATGCCGAGCAGGTTATATGAAACATTGCGATGGTCATCGAGCATTGTCTAGAAACTTTTAGTCCAGTAACAATAGAACGAGAGAGCACAAAAAAAGTGGAGTGTAAATGGGCGGAGAGGATAGCCAGAGAGATCAGAGTTTAGAAAAACTTGACGGTCAAGCTGCCTATCTCCGTAAGAACATAGCACCCAACATCTAGCATTAATACTAGCACTTAAAACTCTGACACTAAAATACTAAACTACTAAAACACTACACTCTTGTTGTTACTATGCTGTTATTCGTATATCTCTAAATCACTATACTTGCCTGTCGGTCTCCCTGAATCCCTGACTAACACTCCTCCTTAACGGATTTCTTGCCACCAGTGCACGTTTGACCATCACATCAGGTTTACTTCTACTAGGCGGAGCCGTTGGTACCACCGAATACTTTCTTTCTTTAAACACGACCCCTACTTCTTTAACATTCTTTTGGTGCTCTGGTTTAACCTTAACAAACCAATCTAAAGCCTCATCATACTCATACATCCGATAATCCGTTCCATAAGGCTTACTTTCCAAACAATACAAGGTATGTAATGGTACGTCAAGTTCACCAATTGATGATCTATCAAGATTTAAAAAATACGCAAGAAGAATCCGAAGAACCACTCTATGGCTTATAATCAAAAGATGATCAGTAGTTCTCTCGATTTCTGTAATTAATGGTCTCAACCTAGTTAATACATCAAGATAACTTTCACCTCCAACTCCGGGATATCTGTATGTAAGTTTATTTTGAATACGTGATTGATATTCCTTAGAGTATTTTTGCTGGATTTCTTCATACGTTAATCCTTCAAATTTACCACCTCCAAGTTCATTTAACATTCTCATTTCTTTTACAGAATATACCAGATCATCAAAGTATTGACCGGTTTCAATCGCTCTAGTCAACATTGAAGTCCAAACATAAAAATTTGGTTCAGTAGGAATTTGTGTAAGTGGATCATCATCCGTTTCTCCTTCCTTTTTGAGATAGTCACTATATTTTAATTCTAATCTCTCAGAAAATTCCTTCAATTGTTTTTTACGGAATTCTTGACGCTGGAAATTCATAAACTTTGTTAAAGTTTTGGCAAAACGGTGCCCACGCTTGGTAAGTGACGAATCACCACCAATTTTGCCCAGTAAATTATCAACACTTTCACCATGACGCGTAATCCAAATTTGCCTTTCACAAAGATTGAAATTCAATAAGAAATAGATCGTTTGGGATGCAAGAAACCCTTGGACATTATAACTGACAACTTTTTTACCAACATCGATCATTTTCACATATTGGAACCCTGGGATCTTCTCTTCTTCTTCATCAATTGGCTCATATGCTTTTTCATAATTATGCAACCTACCCACAAAATCTTTTAATGCCAATTCTTGATCCATCTCCCGATAATCAGGTCCACTGAGTTTAAGACGGATATTGCTTTCAATGAGTGCAGGATCTGTGCATACACTTTCAAGGAAGAGAACCTTAAGTTCTCCATTTGAACGTTCTTGAATCCGTTTGAGTACCTTACTTCTTCTGCGTTTAGTGGAGTTGGTGGCATCAAAAATCCCCACAGATCCATTGCCTAAAAGCACATAATCCAACAATTGATCAAAAGTGTCCATAGCCCATTTTTCTCGAAGTGCAGTATACTTTGAGTTATCCGGAGAGAAAAAATCAGCATTATGAGAAGCAGATCCAATGTTCTTAGCTCCCGGGCTTGTTGCTTCCATTTCTGGACTCTCAGAGGCTTCCGGTTCAGCCTGAGGAGAAGTTTCTTCATTATTTGGTGTGTTGGTGTCTGGTAGAGGTCTATTTTCCGGTCCATTATTGTTAGCAGTATCTAATCTTCTGGTATTCCCCACATTAAACACTCTACAATCATGTTGAAGCCAATTAAGGTACCGAGTAAGCTTATTGGTAATATAAGACTTTCCTCTAGCCGGTAATCCTACCATAACGATAACCAATTTCGATCCAACGTCCACCGAAGCAATACGACCATCGGGAGAAATTTTACTGGAAGTTTGGCCCGGGATATTGAGGGTATATGCTTTATGTTTTGACTTTGGTTTCGTAAGGAGTGACTTGAGCTTTTCAAGCGAATCAGTTTTCTCAAATTTTTTCTGTAGTTGATAAGGAATTGAGTCAATAATTGAATTAGAATTTTCCAGTCTAGATTTTTTCATATCAGTTTGGGATACAGAAACGGAAATGGGCTCTGAAACAGGTTGTTCTGAACCCTCACGGCTTTCGTACTCTCTTTCGCCACTTCTTAACCCTCTTAATTTTTGAACTTTTTCTCTTGCTTCTTTATTGTCTGCTTCAAGTTGATTTCTATCATGTTGGTTGCTTGGTTTTGTAGCCGGTGACACACTGCCACTCAGATCGCTCATCTCTGCCAAATTCAAATGCGATATGTTCTTTAACCTAGCAATTCTTTCTGCTTCTTCTTGCTCTCGATAATCATCGCCATCCAGAGTATAATCTGGCAGAGCCACACTAGAAACAATAGGCGTATCGGTCAATGGACGTTTGTTGAACTCCGGCAAATTCATTGAAGAATCCGAAAGCTGGCTATCAATGCTTCTGGTTTTTTGCATCCGTTCATAAGGGTAAGAAGCAAGCTTTCGGAGGGGGTATTTCCGGTGTTGTCCCTCATCATCCGACGACTCATTGGATGAGGTGGGAAAAGAATCGAATGTAACCTTGGACCTTTCTCCCTTGTCTCCATCAATTTTACCGCCAGCTCTACTATCATTTTTCATGCCTGACTTGGGATTTATAGGATCATTAAAATCAAGATGGGAGCTTGTATTAGCACTGGAATCGAGATCCGTGGTAGTGTTTCCGTTGGCGGCAGAGGTTCTAATTTTTGGTGGGTTCTGATTGGGGCTGTTGTTGGGGGGCTTAGAATTATGAGAGGTGACTGGTCCTGGAACAGCACACCGCTGTACTGGCGTAGTGCTACGACTCTTCATATCCTTGGACATGCTTTAAATTTATTTGCTAGATGTGCGGGTCCTGTATGAGCTTCGGAGTTGTTCCCCTCGGAGAGAAAACAAGACAAGATTTGGAGTGGCAAAGAGTGAGACTAGAGGGCAAGACTTTGGGGTATAGAAACCTAAGGTTTCTATGTTTTATGGGTTTTTTTTGCCAGAGAATTTCAATGTCCTTTTCATGAGTTTTAATTGATCTTATTGTCATGATGTAGTGTCCTGCATGCATGTCATCGACAAAGCATGTAGATTAAGTCAATATGAATAGAGGTGGGGAGAGCGGGAGGCGGTAGAAGGTGAGAGAAGGAGAGCGAGTGTGGTGTAAAGTGTTGGCATGAGGCGATGGTATGAGAATTGGTAAAAGAGTGTCTTTGGAAGCCCAGTTGAAGTCTTGCCTGTGGTGCTCGTAATTGCTGTCCGGATTAAATGGTATTTAAGACGATCGGGGGTGCAAAAGACCACTAAAAAAGGATCAAAAGAATTGCTTAACTGGTAGTTTTCGGTACCCAACTCCATTGACGTATGTGCAATCTCTGGTATGCTTCCGTGTTGTCCATGGAGTGATCCGGGAAGGAACCTTCGGGGTCTCGGATTAATTATTGTACCGCGAGGCTCGCGGTGGGTACCGGGGAAACACTTACTCGCAATAGAAATCTCATCTCACTCATCTCACTCATCTCCCTCATGTTCTCCTTTGGATTTAACGAAGACGATTTGAACTCAGACACCGGATCTGCAATTCCTCATGCCGCATCTCAGGAAATATCTCCACCTCAACACGAAGTTCGTAAACCGGTAACTCATTCCCTCACCGAGATCCTTGCAACTTTTAAAGATCTCAGCATCTCGATTGAAAAATCCATCTCCGCTGAAGGGAATGTCGTATACAAGAGACCCCTTTTCGATATAAAACATCAGGTCATGACGGAAGACAACGACGAGCTCAACTCGTTGTTATTGACCGGAGAGACCGATTTGAAAAAAAACGATTATGAAGGTGGGTTTAAAGTATGGGAATGCTCTTTTGATCTCATTGACGAATTAAGCGGGAAACTTGAAACCAATAATAAGCTCGGATTCTTGGAAGTTGGGGGTGGCACTTCACTCCCTTCGTGTTATGTATTGCTCCAACGATTTTTAAATAAGGATAAACTGGGACTTGAATTGATTCTTTCTGACTTTAATTATGAGGTTCTTAGACTTGTTACTATTCCGAATTTACTTGTAAACTGGTACATGGGCATAAAAGGGGAAATAACTGATGAAGTGCGAGTAACTGACGAGTTGATGAGTGAATTCGAGAGAGATTTAGCTGATTTTAATATGAATATTAAGCTCATATCTGGTAGCTGGGGTGCACTGTTTGTAGAATTGGTCGATGTGAAAATAGATTTAATAGTTAGTTGTGAAACCATATATCTGCCTGAGAGTATGCCAGTGTTGGCAGAGGTGTTGATTGAGTTGTTACGAAAAAATTCTGCTACCGTATTGGTGGGTGCAAAAAACTACTATTTTGGTGTAGGTGGTAGTGTAGTGGAGTTTGTCAGATGCTTGGGGGATAGAGTGCAAATTGAGGTAAAGGAGATGAATAGTCAGTTAAAGAGGAGTGTAATAGAGATGAGGGAAGTAGTGTAAAATATAGATATAATAAACAGTACTGTTACGGTAAGAAAAACCCGCTCAAACCCCATTTTAAACTTCTCAGCACAATTGGTTTTCTTTTTATCACGTGACGAGCATATTAATTAACCTTTAACCTTTAAGAACAACAGGTCTCCCGCTTCGCTCCCATTTGAAATTATTTACACTTTACTCACATTGCAATCTCCTCACTATTAGCACCCGTAAACAACTTGTTTCCATTCCCCCGATCTAACCACCTGACATTTCCAGCCAGTTCCTCCAATGAGCACCCTCGCGAACCCCATTAAAATCAGTCGATCCTCTGCACGACCCAGCTCCCTTTACCAATGAAAATCGCACAAATTTTTTCATCAACACATTAATAACGTATGTATGAAAGGAGATGAGATAACAATGGTCAAGAGACTTGAAGACTGAAAGGATGTACAGAAGAAGGAATATAATCGGGGGAGAATGAACATAGAGAATACTCGAGAAAACCGGATAAAAAACTCCAAAGAAATAGAATTGATGAAGTGAAAATTTAGTACATTGATAAACAATTGAAATCACTTCTTTGAATTGTTGTGGCCCAGGCAAGCCTAATATCGTAAAAGTTAACATCAACGACACCTCCCTCCACCCCAGTGATGCCAGCCGAGTGCGTACTGTCTCCCTCCAGCTCCACGCTTCCTTGAACTCAATGCTTACGCCAACTCCAGTGTAGCATCAACTCCATTTTTTATGAGCTACAGTTTAACACCAGCTCCAGAACAATCTTCTAGTTACACTTACAGAATCCTGTTTGAGTGTGTCGACTTCTTATCCCACTCGTCCAACCACGTAACCGTACTAACTTTTTAGATGTTTCGTTCCGTCACATTAGCTGTTCGTAACCAATCCACCGTCGCCAAGGTTAATTCTAGAGTCTTGTCAAACGCTTATGTTGGTCAATTACAGCAAAGATGGGAATCCTTACCAAAGGAAGACCAAACCGCTTTAATAGAAGACTTAAAATCAAGACAAGAATTACCATGGCAAGAACTCTCTGCTGAAGAAAAGAAGGCTGCCTACTATATCTCCTTTGGTGAATGGGGGCCAAGAAAGCCATTATACGGTCCAGGTGATGCCTCAAAGGTCTTTTGGGGTACCGTTGCCGGTATTGTTGCTGGTTGTGGTTTATTCGCTTTCGTAAGATCTTTTGCTCCTGAAGGACCTTCTACTTTGGACAGATCATGGCAAGAAGCTTCAGATGAATATTTGAAATCAAAGAATGCCAATCCTTTCACCGGATACTCTCAAGTACAATAATTTATTCAGCATGCAATATACAGTTAGAACTGAAATCTAAAAGATATTAAAACAGTACAATTTTAAACATTTCTATACATTATCATAACTACTATACACCTAATCATCATCTTCATGAAGTGGACCAAACTCTCCCTCGTAGATCGTAGCTCCTGCTTTTCGAATATTATCTATAGTAACACACTCTTCCATTTCTAAAATCTTGGTCGCCGTTAATCTATCAAAGGGGTTTGGTTGAAGCATCTTGTTAACTAATTTATCCAAATTACTTGAATTTGATAAAAGAAATTTAGGTGCTTCAGGACAAAGTTCTTTTATTTGATCAACCGTTAATTGATCAGAAATTGTACCAGATCCAATTGTTTGAAGATTATCAACGTGTGGATTATGTGGTGGTTGCAAATGAATTGAATTTGAAGAGAACCCAAGAGAATTATAAGATGTTAGCGAAGAAAAATTTCGATGTTGGAGAAAATCACTAATGTTATCACTTGATAATTTCCCTGCATCACTTAAATCTCCCGATCTTAATTTTCTCCAAGGTGTTCCATTATCTGGTAAAACAATGTTTGTAGCAATTTCAAGTATGATTAAACCTACCAGGAATATATCAGCAAATGGGGTATAAATCTTATCATTAATCAATTCAGGTGCAATATAATTTCGATCTCCTTCCAAATCAAAATCTTTTTCGAGTATTGGAAGTTTTGTCGCTAATCCAAAATCTCCAATTTTTAAAGATCCTTCAAAAGTAACAAAAATATTTGCTGGTTTAAGATCTAAATGAAGATAGTTCTTCAGATGTATAAATTTCAAGCCATTTAAAATTTCAATCAAAATCTTCCATACTCGGAATTCGTCAACCTTATAGTTTCGATTATCTTGAAGAAACTTAAAAAGTGTACCTCCTTCACAGAACTCAGTCATTATATAATAGTAATGGTTGAACTCCCATGCTTCAATAAAGTAAACAAGATATTCTTTCCCTTCTTCTTGCTCTTTAAGGTTTACTGATTCATTATCTTTAACCGACGTCAACGTCCTCAAAGCATTGATTTCACGTAATATATTCTTAACTTCTAATTTCCCGAATATTGGTTTCTTCGACCGTTTAATGGCAAATTTTTGTTGATCAAAATTACATTCAAATGCTATCGAGAATTCACCTTTACTAAGGTATCGGATATTTGAATTCCCGAATTTTTTATTAAGATGTTCATCCGCTGTTGATTTAAGAGCATATTGTTCCTTCATATCAGCTAAATCCCCATCATCAAATCCACTATGATCACCAAATCCGCTATGGTCGCCAAATCCACTATGATCACCAAATCCGCTCCCCACATCTCCACCGTCCACTGATTTCATGTGTTTCTTTACCGTTGGTGTAGTAGGGCTTTTAACAAGGGGACTGAAATTAGCTGGTGCACTTTGAGATTTCTTTACAGTTCTGGTGGGAGTTTCAAGAACTTGGTCCTCAACTATGAAAGATTTTTCTGGTTCTCGTTCCTTTTCGTCATTTATTTTAAATAATGATATCGTACTATCATTGGCAGTATAGCTATGATTTCTACCCACTTCAATTGAAATCTCCGAGCTATTTGAATTGTCATAAAAACTTGGCTTGTCATTAAATAGCATTATTGGATGTTTTTTAATTGGAGTTTCTGGTGGAAGTTTATTCACTTGACTTGTAATTGAATTTTTCTTTACAAGCCCGGTTGATTTAAATGCAGTTTGAAGTGGTTTAACAAATTGATAAGATTTTTTATCGACTGGAAGCTCGTTTTCCTTATTATTGAATGGTAAATGGGGTAAATTATTTGATAAAGTATTTGTTGATTGGGTATTTGATGGTAATGTCTGCTGAGATTGGGAATATTGATGTGTCGGTATTTTTGATTCATCCTGATACACCTGAATCCCACTACTTTTTCTAGACTTCAGAGGCAGATCAGAATCCATAATCACATCTTCCACATTATAATCCAATTTTATTGGTGAAGAATCTGTTTTGCGTATTTTCCCTGGGGTCGGTTTAAAATTGAATAATTTTAATGAATTATTTTTTAAATTTGTCAACGGAGAAACTCTTGGTTTATCTAATTCAATACTTGGCTTTTTATTCAAACTTGTATGTGAAGATTTTAATTTTAAATGAGGTGAAGGTGATTTACTTATTAGCTGATGAGGTCTTTTAAATTTATTTGGAAATGCAGGGGTTGATTCATTTGATCGGAAAGTTTTATTTGATTTTGGAGTCGAGTTGTTCAATGTTGGAGTTGAATGAAGCTCATTTCTAAATGGAGTGGCCTCTTTTTTAAACGGGGTTGAATCAGCTGTTATTTTTTGATCAAGTTCAAGTAAATCGAAATCTTTTTTATTTACATTTGAATCAATTGAAAGATTCAAGAATTTTGATGATCTTTTGATGGTTTCCTTTGGTCTAGATTCAGAAAATGTTGAATTGACTTGGTAATCTGAAGACTCAAGAGTTTTATTATCATCAATATTTGATTCTTTGGCTTCTAAACTTATATCATAAATTTCGGTTTTCCCATTCAAAAAATCGTCAAAATTGTCCAAATCTTCCGGTTCTTCTTCTTCTTCCACGACCACTTCTTCTTCATCATCATCCAAACAATAATCTATGGCATCGTTATAAAAATCATTTTTAACGTTAAATGGAGGTGATTTGTTTAGTTTTTTTGGTTCATCTTCCAAGATCAACGAATTAAAAGACCGGGAAAAATGGTTATTGGTGAAGAACTCAATGCTCTCATCTGCCAAAGGGCCCCTAGTCTTGATCTTCTTGGGGTTGGGAGTAAACGTATGGCTGGGTGCTGCATTAAGCAGCGGCCGCTTATAGTTCATGATGTTGAGTAAATAAACAATCAACGCGTTGAACGCGAAGTATCAACATCGCGCCAGCAAGAAATAATACCAGAGCGAAGCCGAGAGCCGGTCGCAGCAGTGTTCCCCTAGCACGGGTCCTGGCGCGAAAAACCTAAAACCCGGCACAATATTGCTTTTTTTTTTGCAGTTTAGTTTATTCTCTTTGCCCTGCTCCGGAAATCATTTTGCTTCACCGGTAATTTCAATTGAATTTGGATTTGCACTGTTTCAAGTTTAAGTTTGTACCACGGGATTGTACCGTATCTGGGACAAGATCACACCATAACTTGTGCGAGGTCCTATTAACTGACCCGCTCATTGGAAGTCTACAAACATCTTATGGCAATACTTCATATTTATCGCCGCTACTCAAACTGGTTCCCTTGGAACCAAATTTTTGCAGCCACCATTCACTAACTTTAGTGTGATCGTGTTGTATGTTAATCAATGTTTACAGAACTTGCTAGGTAATTTCAGAGAAATATAGTGATGTGTATTTGTTAACTGATGATGAGAAATGTGATTTTTACTAAAAGGAGCAAAATACAGGGACAGAAAACTATCGCAGGTAAAGATTAGTGAAAGAGAAAGAGAATTGAAACTGTATAGAAATGCCATCGAAATGTTGTACAAAAATTATAGGAAGAGAGTAAAAATATCCTAGAAGAATGATAAGCATACTTATATTGAGTTAATACTTAATAAAAAGCTACACCATAAGATGTGTTATCAACATAGCACTTGTATCTATAATATTCCCATACACGTTCTGTTCTCTCTCTACTCCTTCTGCGATCAAGCTTTGATCTTTGGATTCGTGTATCCCATCGCTTCTCCACTATTTACTACTACAATTCAATTCTGTTCTGTTCCTATTCGTTTTGTTTCTATTATTTCTACTCGCTTATCAGATTAATCGATACCACCCCATATACACTCCCAGACAGTGAGATCCACTCGACTCGTGCAACCTGGCGCAACCAATCAACTTTCCTAATTGCCCTCCGCTGATTGGAACGATAATATCCAATCCTGTACACAGCCAATGAAATCGAAAGTTCATCTTTGCCCGATTGGACGCAAAATTATTGGGAGAGCGCGGGATTACGGGACCGAAATGTTCTCAGCAGAACAAAATTACCAGTAATTGAGATTGCTTATAAATTGTCGCGATTCTATTGGCCAGTAGCTCTGATCAAATTGATAAGTTCTCGGCTCGATCGTATTCCGTTCTTTTTACAGCCAAGATTCTGTCACGCGGCCGTCTTTTTTTTTTTTTTTTATTTTTTCATGAAAAAAAAAGGAATGTGACGGATTTTATTTACGCTTTTTCAAAAAATCATCAGTAATTCCCACAGTTCAATTTCGTTGACCCATCACTCAAGTTTTTGATTGTAACCAATACTTAGTAAACTTGTAACTTTCACCATCATGTCTGTCAAATCCGAGCCTGTGCCGAGTAGTGAAGTCAACACAGCAGCTTCTGATGATGCAACGAAAACACATCTTTCCACCCCGACCTCCGTCAAAGATTCAAAATTGTCTGCCGAACCTCAAGATTTGGAAACGGGGGAAGAAGAAGAACTGACGGTGGCCAGTGTCGTCTCCCAAAAAGATGTCTCTGACGGTCAACAGTGTTCAAATTGTGGAACTAATAAAACTCCCTTATGGAGGCGAGCCCCAAATGGTACACTTATTTGTAATGCTTGTGGACTTTATCTTCGGTCAAATCACACAAACCGTCCGGTGAATTTAAAGAAGAGCCCCACGTTCATTAGTGTTGAAAAAAAATCTGCCGGAAGTTGTGCTGGCGATGGGCGATGCAATGGTACTGGAGGAAGTGCTGCTTGTAAAGGATGTCCTGCCTATAACAACCGGGTGGTATTGATGAAAAAACACGAAGAACTGTTGAAACGCCCTCATGAATCCTCAGCCAAAGCCGCTACTAGCTCCAGTGAAAATGATGAAACTTCTAAAACTGCCAAGAGTGGGAATCGTGGCAATGATGCTGAAACAACTGGAGATTTAGCAATCGCTTGCTTCAACTGTAGCACCACCATAACGCCGTTGTGGCGTAGAGATGACTCGGGTAACACAATTTGTAATGCTTGTGGTCTCTACTACAAGTTACATGGTGAACATAGACCAGTAAGAATGAAGAAGGCTACAATTAAAAGACGTAAAAGAAATATCGATAAAGAAAAAAGTCCGGCAATTCCAAAACCACAAGCACAGATCCAAAATGAAACTCAACCGCAAACTCAGACACCAGTTTCAATCCCAATTTCTAGTTCAACTTCAAATCCAAACTCTTTAAATTCAACTCCAATACCTAGTTTTCCCAGTCAAAATAATGCGGTTCATTTACCTCCAATCCAACCATACTATTATGGACTTTCCCAACACCATTTCCCTCCTTATAACGGGAGTGGTAGAATTCCTAATGGTCCTGGTCCATTTCCTGGCCCTCCGCCTCCAGGTATATATAATTTACCACCACCAAGATTTTCTCCACAATATTCAGCTCCGCATCCACTGGCCTCAGTGCCCCCTGCAATAAATCTTCAACTGGTGGGGTCTAACGTTCCATCCAAAAGACTGTTGATCCCACCAAGTAGTAGTCAAAATAGCTATCAGGAAGATTCATCTAATAATTCAATTGGATCATCTCCTTCTCTTAAGCAGCAATCTACCCCACCAAAGGAACATAAAACATTGGCGGTAGATTTTACCAACTCATTCAAAAGCAATAGCAAAATCTCAATTGGAGGTTTATTAAATCAATAATGAATATATAATGCCACACTGAATATCTCTTGTACTAGAGATCTCTTGTACTATTCTTATCTATTTGATCTCGCACATTTTATGATGAAAAAAATAAAAAACTACTTGGAAGATTTTCATGAAACTCCAGGTTTTCCTCTACTTTCTTGTGGGCTGCCTTGCCTTCGATCCCACACAATTCAGTTTCCGGATATCTATCCTACTCAAAAATGTGCCGGAAGCTGCTCTCGATCCAAACGCAAACGATCGATTGGAATTGCTCAATTTTATCGACTACTCAGACACTTTTATTTCAAAATTCGATAAATTCAAATATATCCTTCAAACTAATGAAGAGGAATTCAACTTATTGAACGACCAATTGGTAGAAGAATCTCATGACCTGTCCTACTTCCAATGGTACCACCATTTAAAAACGAGTGTCTCTGATAAACTAAGGTTAATCAATCAAGTCTTACGTAGACATGCAATCCTCAAAGTTTACTTGATAAACAGCAAGTCAGTCGATTATCTTCTATTTGTGGACTCAGATCTTGACTATCTGGCGGAAGAATTGAGCCAATGGATTAGTACAACCCAAGCAATGAAGTTTCCAAATCGTCGTAGCTGGTGCAGTAGTATATCTTTCTTGCATCAGGCACGGTTTATGGTGGTGGGTGAGCCAGTAAACGTCCTGTGTAGAGAACTTACTAATAACAGAGACCCAAAGATTGTAGATCATGACGAGTTGTAAATCACGCATTGACCTACGGTTAACTTTTTCTGCATTTTTGTTTTTTGCAGCAAATCCGAGATGCTAAAATCTGAGCATAACAGTATATACTTAGATGATGAAATGAACATATACAACTTTTTCTTACTTGAGCTATGACTATCGAAGTTTGTGATTTGGTTGACGCCATTAGACAGGCTACTCTGTTGGTATTGGAACCTGAAGACGGTAATCTCGAAAAGTTGACCAGCTTATCAGCTGCAGATTTTTACAAATTGAAAAGACAGCTTGTAAACGAAGATTATAGTAAGCAGCCTCCTGATGTTTTCATGAAACTTCATAGAGCTTACTTTTCCTTCCCTTTGAAGTTTACCATCATGGGAGATGAAGAGTTGAAGCCTAAGCCACCAATTTCCAGATTAGTAGACAATTTTTATGATATTCAACCCCTTTGGTTATCATGTGATATAGGTTCTATCAAAGATTACGCTTCTGACTTGGATAAAGCGATAATGGATGGTATGAGTTCTAAGTTTGTTGAAAGGACTCCTCTTTATACAGAAGATATGCTCCATGAAATCTTCTTAACCAGCCATTATCACTCTAGTAGACACGAAAAGATTATGGAATCTAAGGCTTATATGTTTCATAAGCATGTATTGTGCCCTACTTTAGAGATCTTGAGAATGGCAAACATTTTATTAAAAGAATTTGATCAGCCATTAGCTTTTGTGGATATTGATAGCATTGATCTGAAAAAAGAGTATAATTTACATAAGCCAAGTATACCAATCTTCTATCAGGATGACATGATTACTTTTGTTCAAGCAGAACAGAGGCTTGATCGATTTGTTAAAGATAATACAATTGTTGACGATGATGACGAATTTAATGCTATCGTGAAGGAAGCATTGATTTTTTTATTAGCCCTGACAAAATCAAATTCCCCAACATTCTGTTTCATAACAGACTTTCGAGTTACAATTATGATTCAAATGTGTTCCACTGGTCAAACAATACCTTTGATGGCTACGGAAATCCACAAAACTGACAGTAATGGATATAGCTTTGATACTAGGCGTATTACTGTTCCACTAAAGTGTATGGTTATTGATACTGAGAAACCAAGAGACAATTTGACGGTTCAGGCTGTGTTTGCATCCATGATTTATCACGCTACTCGTCAACAAGTTTCTGAAAAAAGAGCAAGCTTGGAAACCAAACATCATCTCCAAAGAATTCTTCGAAGGCCTACTAAAGAGATTCAATTACAAAGAAGAGCTGATGTGAGAATGAAAGTTGAGTTTTTTGAAAAATCGTTTACCCAAAGACAACTTGCCTACTTCAACAGAGAAAATTTATTCAAAATAATATCCGGTACTTGTAAACACTGGGTTGATTTTATTTCTTTAGGGGTCGGGAGTAAGTTGATGTGTCAAAAGCTTTTGTTCAATAATCAAATCTTGCTTGGTTCATTCCCTAGTTTCAAAAATGGTACTATTAATGCTTACGGACAACTGATAATGAAAGTTTACGATTTCCTGTATTTAAACGAATTCGCCAGAATCTACGGGTATATTCTTGATGTTCCGTTCACCATTCAGGACATTTATATCCATTCCCTTCATCGATTCATCGGAGAAGTTAGTTGTTATAATAAGATTTGGAAATATAATAATGGGTTACATGATCTTAGACTGGGGACTCCAATAATGGTACCAAAACTCCATAGATATGGAGTTGCCGAAATGAACGAACCAGAGAGATTTATATTTGGTGGATGTTTTATTCTTTTAGAAAACGTAGCTCATGACCCAAGTAGTATTACATCTACTACTTTACAAAGAGCAGCTGAACAGCTTGTGCAATTAGGAAGACTTGGGATTCGATGGAATTTTGCTTCTGAAAATGTGTCAATCCATAAAGGGGACGTTTACTTCACGGACTTTAGTCGATCAAAAGTCACTCCACTGTATGTCGATAACACTTCAGCGTTTTCAAGCCTTACTCTTTGGTTTGAACAGCTTCAAAAATTTCGCAGCCATTAAACAATTTGGCGCAATCACGAGGTATTGCGAGAGCCATATATAGGAAAGATAATGGAGAAATTTTGAATATATTTCAGTATAACAAAAACGCAGCACAAATGGTAGATAATTCTTTGGAGAGGAAACTTAAGGATACTGCTGCTGGATTTGTGGGAGGAGCCACTCAAGTTTTAATTGGGCAGCCATTTGACCTCGTTAAAATTCGGTTGCAAACTTCTACATCTAGTGCGTCTTCGATTTCGGTTGTAAAATCAGTTATAAAAAATGAAGGATTAAGGGCATTTTATAAAGGAACATTGGCCCCATTAATTGGGGTAGGTACATGTGTGTCGTTACAATTTTATGGCTTCCATGAAACAAAGAGATATTTTTTGAATAAATACAATCAAAAAGACTTAAATCTTTGGCCTCAAACTTACATATGTGGGGCCGTGGCTGGTATAGTTAATACCCCGGTAACTGCACCGGTTGAACAGTTGAGAATTCTTTCACAATCACAGACGGGCCGGTCTCCTGGTGTTGGAACATTAGTACGGGAAATCATAGCTGACCATGGAATTCGTGGCTTGTTCAGAGGGACAGGAATTACATTAGCGAGAGAAATTCAAAGTTATGGGGTATGGTTTTTAGCCTATGAACTGGCTATGAGACAGGTTGTGAAGTTACGTGGTTATAAGGACCGTAGTGAAGTTAAGACTCCAGAACTTTTAGCATGTGGTGCTCTTGCTGGTAATCTTTTATGGCTTGGAGCGTATCCATTAGATGTGATTAAACTGAATGTTCAAAGTGATTCATTACGTGGTGGGAAGTTCAATGGGAGTGCTATATCTGCAAGTAGATACATTTATGCTACAGCTGGTTTTGGTGGGTTTTGGCGTGGACTTGGGCCATGTCTTTTGAGGGCTACTCCATGCTCTGCTGGTACTTTTGCGGCCGTTGAACTTGCAATGAGAGTTTTGGGGTAATGCATAGGTATATAGTAGAAAACAAAAAATCGGTAGGAAATAGAGAAGTTACAGAAAATGAAAAGGCTGTAGAAAACGGAGAATCTGTAGAAAATACTTGATACTAGATAGGAGAATTACTTAAATCACTGGAATCACCGGAATCACTTGAATTACTTGAATGCATAGGTCGGAGAATACCGCTGATTTACCAGAATTATTGGATGTACCCAACACGTTAGAGTACTAAATTTAAATATACAACCACATCCATCATTGACAGATACCAACCATCAACTAATTCCACTAAATAGACCAACACACCTTTATGTTTATTATGATTATGTTCACGTGACTTGGGATGTCGCACGACGTCGTGCGCACCCAGGCCCATAGCCAATGAGCGATTTTCAATTTCTCGTTACAAAATCACTAGTAAATTTTCATCTCATATTTTCAATCTATTTTCTATTCAATCATGTTTAGGCCTTCTGTTTTAAAGCAATTATCTGCTACCAGAAGTCTCAGCAGCAGTGTCAGAAACCTTAAACCGGTTGCTCATGAATATCTTACCACTGGAGGTTCAACCCAATCAGCCTGGCCAAAAGGTTTCAGATTACCACAACCAAAAACTTGGGAAGAATCAAGTGAAAGTGCTTTAACTAAAGCCACTAAATTTTTTTTCCTTAGTGAAATTGCTAGAGGTATGTACATTGTTATGGAAATGTACTTCCGTCAACCATATACTATTTATTATCCATTTGAAAAAGGTCCAATATCACCAAGATTTAGAGGTGAACACGCATTAAGAAGATACCCAAGTGGTGAAGAAAGATGTATTGCATGTAAACTTTGTGAAGCCATTTGTCCTGCTCAAGCCATTACTATTGAAGCTGAAGAACGTATGGATGGCTCAAGAAGAACATTCAAATATGATATTGATATGACTAAATGTATTTACTGTGGTTATTGTCAAGAAAGTTGTCCAGTTGATGCAATTGTTGAAAGTCCAAATGTTGAATATAGTACTGAAACTCGTGAAGAATTATTGTATAATAAGGAAAAACTTTTGGAGAATGGAGATAAATGGGAGCAAGAATTGCAATACTGTATTGATGCCGATGCTCCATATAGGTGATAGCATAGAGCTAGACTCATTAGCATATATAAACGATAATGTAAATTAACTGTAATACGACTGAGTAGAACAAGGAAGAAAAGGGCTAAAATCGGTGATTTTAGTAAGTTTGCTTTGAGGTTTTGTTTGGCTGCGAATACCATAGATATGTGAAGAGGTCAGGATAGTAAAAGTGAAGAAAGAAGGATGAATGCTAGAACAACAAGTTCTCGATTGATCTTTGCTCGATCAGAATCTTTTTCATTGGCCTTAAAGTTCGAAAATCTTTACTGCTAATAGCCAACTCATTGGTCTACAATCAACACTCAATTCACTACAGTTTCTGATCAGTCATTTTGGCCGACAAATTCCTATGGCTTATTCAACTCGATTGTTACTGTTTCACATCTACTCAATTGTTACTGTTTCACATCGACGTAATAGCCTCCAATGTGTCTAAATTGGTAATATAACAGTTTCATTTAAACGATCATGTCAAGTTTCGCATTAACGCATATTGTTCGTTGCATAGCACCACAGCCTCCCATCACTACCGAGACGCGGAGAACCAAGAGACGCTGGTCTCCTGCGTCGTTGCGATGAAACCGGTATGACACCACGGACCGGCCCTCACCGAGCACCTTTGACAATAATCAAGCCGCACCTACAATAACTAAAATATACCCACTTCTAAATATATGCCCAGCCCTTTAGTACATTTTGTACCTGAGTAATTAGCAACAATCTGAAACGGACCTTCTTTGAATATATACGGTAACTAGTGAATCTCTCTACATTAATCATTACTGTTTTTCAACTTAATATTTATCTCTTTCTGCTTTCCTTCGTGTCTATCCCCCTGATCTTCTACCATTGTTTCAGGTACGAATTATGTCGCGCTCAGGAACCAACTAAAAATTCTCAAATTAAAAGAAATCCCATTAATGAACCAACTTCGCATGGAGCCGTCTTCTCCCTCTCCTTTACCGACTCTCCAAGCTAGACGTGCAACCATTGACTGGGCCTCCTCTTCGTCTCCTCACAGAGCTCCAGTTTCTCCAGCAAATCCATCGCCTCAAATAAGTGAACTATATAAAAAGGGTAAAGATGATTTATTCAAAAAAGATCACACACTAGCACCACCAGTCGGTCATAGCACAAGTTCGTCATTTTCATCACAGTTTTCGGAGAACTCTCCTCGTATATCCAGTACGTCACCTCCCGGCAAGTGGCCGTACACTACAAGCTTAGGGTCTCCTAATTCTCCGAAAGGGCTTAATAATCACGAAAATCTAGGATCTCCAAATTTAACATCTCTTGGTTTGGTATCCCATCTGAGTTTAGATTCACCTGATGTGACCTCTCCAAAAGTCCTGATGAATTATAGTCCGAAGCATTCTCGAAAACCAAGCCTGCTTTCATCTTCAAGAAACATTAATATGAAAAATCTTTCATTAAATCTTGATGAATCACTGGGGAAGCCCAGTAATAAAATAACTCAAAATCGGAAAAAAAGTCTAACTCTACTGATTCCAGGAGTTACTGAAGATTCAGTGATACCTCAACTGCCGTTTATATCATCTCCTATTACCCAAAAAGACGTCAAGGCGTCAAGCACAATCTCATCAACTCCACAAAATTATAAATTCCCTTCACCTCAACCACCGGTGTCCGAATTTAAAAGTATTTCGATTCATCAAAAACTACCCGAAGAATTACAAGAACTGAGCCAACTTGATGCGTACCCTAATGGACCAGCTAATGTATTAAATGGATCGATATATCTTTATTCTGAACCCACAATAAAAGAAATTAACCAATATGATTTAGTGATCAACGTGGCAAAAGAATGTCCTGATTTATCTTCAGAATTTAATTCAAATAGTTATCCCGGTAAAGAATATGTTTATTTGCCATGGAATCATACCAGTAGCATTTCTCAAGAACTACCTCGTCTCACGAAACTTATGGCCCAATATGATGATCTGGATTTGGATGTATCAGAACGTCGGAAGATTCTTGTTCATTGTCAATGTGGAGTACTGAGAAGTGCCTGCGTGGTTGTGGCCTATTTTATGTATAAATTCCAGATGGGAGTCAATGATGCTTATGAATTATTAAAAACGGGGACAAGTGAAACTTCTATTGAAAAAACAAATAAAGAGGTGTTTGATAATGGATACCAAATTCAAAGTTGTGCACGAATATGTCCTAATATGAGTTTAATATTCGAACTTATGGATTTTAATGAAACTTTGAGTGTATAGTATTAATGAAAGGTGGATAACGGATTTTTGTAGGCATAGAGAAACTAATTGTAAGGTGGTCGAAAAATATAAAACTTTTGGCATTTGAAAAGAGTATTCTTACGTGAGAGTATGAGCAAAGCGTAAGAAGTACTCTAGAAGTTATTCTAAGAAACTTGAGAGAAATAAATCGGGTAAAAACCGAGAGAAGCTAAAGAGAAGTATCACCAATTGATTACAGCTTTGATGAAAGGACAAAAAGTTTATCCACCTGCAGTGAGATTTAGTGAAACGCTTGTGCTTTAATCGGATGTTTCTGTGATTGAAACCGTTTAAACTTGTACCCACAAATTTCAGCTCTTCTAATTCTACTTCACTCCCTTCATTGCATCATCCATTTGACATTTTTCATCTAACACTTATATCTTCCTTTCTTTTTTTGTTTCTTACTTGTTCCCTTCTTCTTGTTCTCTTGATCCTTTCTTTTTTTTCTTTCAAATAACTTGACTTATTTTTCAATTTTCTCAATAAAAATTTTAAGATTATGTCTAACTATAACAATTATAGGAATTCCAAAAAGTATAAACACGGTGGATACCATGGCGACTATTATGATGGTCAGGCATCCTCGCTGTATGCGCCACAGTCATCTGGCCCGAATGAGTATGGACCCAAATTTAAAAGAAAGCCTTCAAAACCGTATCCTCGCTACGACTCTAAAAAATACAAATACGGCAGTTACTATGGTAACTATAATGGGAGTCTGTATTACCCAAGTTACCAGTACGAACAAGGGTATGAGGGCTATGATCAAAACTATGATCAAAACTATGACCAAAACTATGACCAGGGATATGATCAAGGATACGATAATTATGAATATGAAAATTATGAGAAGCCCTACGATAAATATGATAAATCTTACCAAGAAAGTGGACATGAAAATGGATACGAGAGACGAGACCAACGATACGATGACTATAGGAAACCTAAACCGGCGTTTGATTTGAATATAAAGAAAGATTCTTATAGTCCGAGAGAAGAAAGTGAAGGGTATGAAAATCTTCGAAGAGGGACTCATGGAAGTAATGAAAAAAGCGAGGGTGAAAAGCCCTATGAAAAAGAGAGCAAGTTAACCCAAAAGGAAAGCTTTAGGAGAGATGGTAAGCTTAGTATGAGAAATGACAGACACCAAGACTCCGAAAGGTTTGAAAGACCTAGGAATTCTGAAAGTCCTGCAAAATCCAAAACTCCTGAACCTACCAAGACTGGAATACCTAGACCTGAAATATCAAAACCCAATGTATCAAATCCCGAAGTGTTAAAAAGTAACTTATCTAAACCTGAACTGCCCAAACCTGAGCCATTTAAAGCATCTGAGTTCAGTAGGCCTAATATTAAAGATTCTGAACCGGTAATCTCTCCGCCAATCAAGTCAGAAAAAGTTGGGTCAATTTCTGTTGAGCCAAGAGCTGTTGATTCAAAGCCTGTTCAAGGAAAGCTTGAACCCAAGACCGAGGATTCCAAGGAGTTTAACAAAAAATCTAATGTAAAGGTGGATGAAGAACCTAAGCAAAAACATAATGAAGAATCTGATGAAAAACCTGATGAAAAACCTGATGAGAAACCTGATGAGAAACCTGACGAAAAATCAAACGAGAAATCAAACGAAAAACCTGATGAAAAGCCTGATGAAAAGCCTGATGAAAAGCCTGATGAAAAGCCTGATGAAAAACCTGATGAAAAACCTGATGAAAAACCTGATGAAAAACCTGATGAAAAACCTGATGAAAAACCTGATGAAAAACCTGATGAAAAACCTGATGAAAAACCTGATGAAAAACCTGATTCACTGTTAACCACTGTCCCTAGTATGAATACATCTGTATTAAGCAGTGTCGGACAAAGAGAGTATAATTCCATCAAACCTGAAAATGGAGATAAAAATCAAGAAGAACAAGTTAATATGGCTGTGGACTCGGAAGAAGACCATCAGATAAATAAACGGAGAACAAACGCCTCTGTTGGTATACTGGATTCAGAAGTGGATTCAGAACAAGACGTTTCTGATTCTGAAGCTGAAACAGTGGTATCCGATTCTCTCCCGTCAACAAAATATTCATCTAAGCTTATGAAGTCATTTGAGCCTTCTAAACCCAAACCTTATGTTTTAAAACGTGATTCAAGTGGTAGCGGTCTCCTTCAACGAGCTTGTAAAAGAGGTAATTTTAGTGAAGTCAAAAACTTAATCGCAAGAGGTGCCAGTCCTAATGAATCTGATTTCGGTGGATTTACTTGTTTACATGAAGCGGCATTAAATGGAGACGCAACAATTGTCAAATATTTGATAGATCATGGTGCTGATGTTAATAGACAAGCTAGTGTTTCGGCTGGTGATTTAGAAACTCCATTAATCGACGCCGCTGATAATAAGCATCTTGAGATCGTCAAACTTCTTCTTGATAATGGTGCTGATCCTAGAATCTTTAATAAGGACGGGTTTACTGCGTTAACCAAGATTTATAATCAACATGACGATGAAGATGGTTATGAAGAGATTATTAAATTGTTAGAAGAGGCAAATTCAAAATATATGGATGAAGAGCATGCTCATCATAGTCCAAAAATATCCCAGAAATCACCTTCTCCTACAGCAGTTATTGAGGACCCTAATGATAATTACTTCATTGATTTATTGAAAAAGAAAAATCATACCGCTCAAATTTATAAGTACGCTGCTGAAGGAATCAAAGACCTTACAGTACAGTACATTGTCGAAGGTGGTAGACTTGATTTGAAGCCAGACATATTGATATTGGCTTCAAGAAATGGTCACCTCGAACTTGTAGAAATAATGTTGGGATTAGCAGAAGATTATGATATCGACTTGCAAAATAATTGTGGGTTAACTGCATTGTTGGCTTCTGTTGGAAGAGGACATGTTGACGTTGTAACATTGTTATTAGAAAAAGGTGCTGATCCATTCCTTAGGCGTAGACAAGATAACTTTAATGCGTTGGAAATTAGTCAAAGATCACCAAACTTTGATGTTAAGGAAATTGAAATAATTGAGAACTATATGAAAAAGAATCCTAACGCATCAATCTTGTCTCGAGTCCCTGACTTTAGTTTTGATGAAGGAGACAAGAGAACGGGGCTGGAATCAGAGAAAAAGAGGAAAATATCTACCGATGACGAGAAAAAGAGAAAGGCATCTACGGATGAAGAGAGCAAGCTTAAAAAACAGAAAGTGGAGAGGCGTAAATCAGATAAAGATCTTAGAAGAAGTAAATCAAGAGATGATAGAGATGAAGATGGGGATGAATTAAGAAGATCCAAGTCCAGAGATGACGTTCCTTCTAATATCAAACCACAAACATCCACTTTATTCAAAGAGAAGACAGAAATTAAAGAAAAGCCTAAAGAGATCAAAAAAGAGACCAAGGATTTCAAAGAATTTAAAGATTTTAAAGATTCGAAAGAATTCAAGACACCAGAGTATCCATCTCGTGAACAATCAATGACACCTCCACCTAGAGACTATTCTCTGACGAATTCTCCTGTGAGGGCTTCTGGATCACCGCCTCCACTTTCCCAAGAGGAAGAGGAACACAAGGCTAAGAAAGAGCAAGAGCTCAAACTTTATCAAGAGAAAGCTGAGGCCAAGAAGAAGGCCAGAAGGGATATGTTCTTAAAGCTTGAAAAAGAAAAGGAACGCCAGCGTGAAGAAGAGAGGTTAAGGCAAATTGAAGAAGAAAAGATGGTGGAGTTGAAGAAGCAACGAGAAGATGAAACCAAATTGAAGAAAATTGAAGAAGAAACTCAGCGTATTGAACGAGAAAAACATGAAAAGACCAAAACTCAGACTCTTGATTCTATTCCTATTGGTTTAAGATATTTCAAATCAGAAGGTATTGAAAGATCGGATATTCTCAAGTATTGTCCAATTTACACTTTTACATTTAATGAAGAAGAGTATGTAGCTGATCTTCAAATGCTTTTGATCACCGGAAAACATCCGCATATTATTGCCCAACACTGTTCAGAGGCAGATAAAATAAATGCTAGTACCAAAGACAAGTCAAAGCTTTGGAACTTATTTGCTCCTTTCATCGGTAGTAAGACCCCTTCTTCTACTATAACGTCAGATCTTTTACAAGAAGGTCATGACAAGTTTCAAACCATTGAGATCACTTTCATTAAATTAGACAAAGTAAGACAGTTCTTGAAAGAACAAGAGTTATTGGCAGGTAAAGTTTTGGAAGAAGAGGAAGTATTCACACCAGTGGATTTTAATAATTTTAATGAATTTAAGCCTTCAATGTCTGCTATAGAACAAGAAATTAGTTATGAATCCGTTGGTACTTTTGTGCCTTTTGGGTTCAGGCACAAACCTTCGTTGCTCAAGGCAGTGCGTCGGGCTAAGACTCAGTTATGGTGAGGCGAGTCAGCCTATGTATAATATGTATTTTAGTGTAATGTAAAACATTAACATTTGACATTTGCAACTCTTTTTTGCAGCAATGAGATGAGAATTTTTCGCATGTCTTTGATAGAGTACGTAGGGTATAATATGAAGTGATCAAAAGAGTCGACGTTAGTCTGGTTAAAACAGAAGTCCAAGTGTGGCTCGAATTTCAATCACATTTGGTCTTGCTTGGTCTCTTTTAATTTCCGTTTATACATCTGATCTTGAATCATTTTACTAACTACAGAAAATTGGGTTCGGCAGCTAAAGAGTCTGCAGAAGAAGAGGAATTACCATATGCTCCCGTTGATCTAGAGTTCGTGGAGGTGGATGTGGAAGAAGAATCACCAGCACAAGAAACAGTAGAAAAAACTGAAGAATTTTTCCCACTATTCTCATTTGGAGGTTCTGTATCATTAAACGAAGAACCAGAACCAGAACCAGAGTTTGTTGGACGTCCGGATAGCTATTATTTTGCTCAGTATACGAAGGAGAAGATACGAGAGTTTGAGCTTGTGGCTGTCAGTGGTAACGATGTGTGGGCTCAACTTGAGCTTAGTACAGGTACTAATGAACGGGTAATTGATTTAAATGAATATAATGCTATGGTCGAAAGACTAGAGAGGAAAGTTGAGAAGAAAAGGCCTGGAAAGAACAAACGGGATGGGAGAGTTGAAGCCAGTAAGCGGAGAAGGGATAGAAAGAGAGTAGTAAAAGAGGTTGAGGCATTGAAGGAGAGACGATTATTGAAGAAGAAATTTCATAAGAGAGGGGGGAAAAAGAATAAAAAGAAGGACAAGGGTACTGGCACAGCCTAGAGCCACTTATTATTTCTTACCTCCTATAGGCTGTTCTGAGAATCTGTATAACTACTGAGACTGTATTAATGGCTGCTGAAATACTTAAATACTGAGGCTGTATGATGGAACGACTGGATTACTCGTTTCCTTGCACCACGGTGTCACTGTACTATTTGGCTTTCTTTATGACTAACTCTACGAATGTGATACTTGCTCTTGTACTACTGTTGTACTGTATTAGCATTTCTTTGCTTTATTTTTGTACCATAATCTAATATTAACTGTAAATCCAGCATCAGCAAACTCTATAGAAATACCATAGACAATCCCTACTCCATCCCTAACCATCAATCATAAACTCAAGTTTTATTCCTCTGATATATTTTTAACCTTGTTTTCTCTTTTCTCTTTTCTCTTGTCTTGTCTTGTTCCTCATTCCTCACTCACAATGTCAGATCTCGAGGATTTTGAAGCATTTACCGAACCTTCATTTAACGCCTATTCTTTCGCCAATGATCTCCTACTCGCCACTAATGACCAAAACACTTCAGAACTAGACATAGAAACAAGCATCAAAAAACTCTCCTTTGATGTAGACGAAGTTGAAAAACGAATGTCGAAAATTTCATCCGAAAATTATGAAAGTCTTGTATCAAATTTTAATGAAATCGAGTCGACAAACGAATATATGACTCTGAAACTTGGCCCACTGATTGAAAGAGCCAACGTTTCATTTCAAAAGATCAAGTCAGAAATTATAAATCCATACGATGAAGCATTTAAAATGAATGGAGCTTTGAAAAAAGTTCACACTACATTAGATTTACTAAGAGGGCTGAATTTCTTCTTCTTGTTGCTTCTGCAAATTGAAGACGTTGAAAAATCTTCAGCAACTTCTGGTTTTAAAGAATTGATTAAACTTGCCAAACTTTATCATCAAATTCAAGAACTCTTTGATGGAGATCAACTGGATCATGGAGGGGTTTCACTTGTTTCATTGAAATTTGTTAGAGACTATCAACCAATTCACACCACTAAACTTCATAAATTGAAGCAGGAATGTATCAGTACCATTCTTAATGAATGTGGTCATAGTACTAAATTCTCAGTGGATAATTTAAAGCTCCAGCATAATTTAATTGCTTACTATATATTATCAAATACTTCAAAATTCATCGAGACTCTTGATAAAGCTACATTCTCAAAGTACATTGCCACGGCGTCGAATCAGCTTTCAAGAGCTTTACAATCACCCAGAGATTTCGTGGTAACTTTACAAGAGGTTAAAAACTCAAGTAATGACTTTCTAAATACCTTAAATCGGCTATTATCAGTTTGTGAGATTTATAATCGTGAAGAGGGTACATCTCTATATGCCATTGTCTTGAAAGAGTTGGATGTACGAACTTTAGACCAGGCTTACTGGTCTCGACTTATTGCCAAGTTCAAAAAGAACATAGCTGGTACTATGGCTAGAGGTGGTCCAATTGCAAAGAATTTAAAGGTATACTACGAAGGTATTAAGGATTCGATAGATAAGACATTTGAAGGGGAGGTATTGGAGTTGTTTGTAGATGCAGTAGATTTAATAGGTAGAAAGAGATAGAATACACAATTTTAGCATAGACTAATACACCCAGTATACATGGCCTCGTTCTCAATGATCTAGTGTGTTTATTTTAACTAACTATTGACTAACTCTACTCTTCAAAGTGTTCAAGAAGTCCCTATAAGCTTGGTCATTACCAGTCTTATCTTCTACCAAACAGCTAGTGGCCCACATTCTCAAAGCCATTAAATCACGTTGAGTAGTAAGTTCCATAGGTTCATGAGATGAGCCACCAATAACCACGTACAAATTCTTCCAAGTAATTTGATCTTTTTGTTCTCTTAATTTACCAATAATTTGACGAACTCTGTAGTTAAATTCAGATTCTTCAATGGAAAATTCTGGTAACTGAGTTTTACCAAATGGCACACTATATAAATTGTCAGTACCAAATAAGTCCTTCACTAACCCAGGAACTACATCACCTGAAACCCATAAGAATAATTCGTAACTATTATCGATCAAATACAATCCATAATTTTCCCAACTAGTCTTTGAATCATTTATTGGTTCTGGTAATAGAATATCGGTTGAAGTAATGGTTTCTTCTTCACCAGTTTCTTCATTAATTTCGATCAATTGTTTTGGTAAACCACAACCATCAGACATATCATGCAATGAATAAACAGTTGGATAAATGTATTGAATCAAATTTTTAGTTGGTAAAGTAGCCAAATTATTTAATGCAATGGCTCTATGGTCAGCAGCAACTTTTTCACCTCTCAAACCAATATGTTTAGTTAATGAGAATAATAAAAGTGGCAACATTCTCAAATTGGTTGAAAGTTGTAAAGGTGAAGAACCTGATACATTACCAGCAACCAATTCTTTTTTATAAACGCTAACCAAATCAACTAAAGATTTGATCAACAATTCTCTAGCATCAGGTAATGAATGACTTAAAGCTTTTTCAACTGCTTTATGAGTAAAATAATTAACAATAGCTAATTGATCAGCTGAAGCAAATATATTATCTAATTTATCACTTGTTGGAATTGCTAAATTCATAATTCTGATTCTTCTTTCTCCAAAGTGAGTAGAATGTAATACAGCAGCTTGGAAGTAAACCACTGGTTTAGTAATGGTCTCTTCAATAGCAACCTCAATTACATAACTTTGATCTCTTGGGAATGTTGGGAATGAGCATAAATCAGATGACCTATTAAAAAAGTTACCGAAAAATGCTGAACCCCTAATACCAGAAGACGATCTAACTCTCAACACAGCTTCTAAAGCAACTTCCATAGCCAAATGTTCACTAACTTCTTTAGAAAATTTAGTAACATCTTCAAGAGTTCCAGCAGACCAAGCAGGGTAGAAATGAGTTTGACCAGCCGTGTATCTAGGCAAATTGGATAAAGTAGCCACATCTTGGTATTTAGAACCAGTTAAAAATAAATCTACTGTGACTTGGGCCGAATTACATTCAACAGCAAATGATTTATAAAATTTATCCGCAACAGATAATAAAGTTTGAGATTCTTTTGGTTTACCCAGCTGTTCTTCATCTCTTACGGTTAATTTACCCAATCCAACATTTGGCAAAGTAGCGGCAAAAGTAATTAATTTACCACCAATAGAACCAATCATCATATGACCTGACTTCAAAGCAGGACCTAAAGCAAAGTTTGTATTAGCAGTACCTTCAAAATAACTTGGGAAATCCACCAATAATTTTTCAATAGCTGGTCTATTTTCACTCAAGTTTACTAGTAATGAATCAGGAGAAGGTAAGAAAGGTTCATCAATATCAGAAACCACCAACATTTCAACTGAATCACCTTCAGCAAATTTAAAATAATGTAAACTTGAATCAACACCAATAAATGCAACTCTAGTAGTTTCATTTTTGTTTGGTAATCTATCCAAACTTTCTAAAATAGTTCTGGTAACTGTAGCAGTTAAGCCGGTGTTGATAGCATCGGCAGAAACATCAATTAAGAAACAGTAAACACAAGGTGGTGGAGCTCTAGCGAGGTATTCCTTTGGAGCAATTAATTCAGTTACAGAATAGTTCAATTCTGATCTATCGTAAAGATTGTAAGTTGTACCAGTTAATTCATCAAATGTGAACCCCATTGGTAAATCATTTAACAAGTTACATAAATTACATCTCCAACGACGACCTTGATCGTTTGATAATGTAACAAATGGATTAATATAGGCCCTACATCTACGACATCTGCTGACGATTGTATCGCGAGATGCCGGGACTTTTTCATCATCATCATGCAAGGCAGCATAAGGTCTAACTACCAAGGCCAAAGGTAACTTCAGTTTTTTCAAGAGCGAGTTTGTGGTGGGGATCACGTTTAAAGTACTCCGGAAGTAATCTGGTGTAGCATTGGCGGTTTCAGAATCAGGAACAATGGTGGAATTTGGTGGAAGAATTACTGGAGGAGGTGGGAGACTTAAATCACTAATTGATGGAGGTAATTCTCTAATTAAATCAGTGGAATAAAGTTCATTTAATGGGAGTCCAGGAGCTGGCTGACCGTAGGCAGGGTTTTGACCATAAGCTCCCCCAGCTGGTTGACCGTAAGCCTGACCAGCTGGTTGACCGTAAGCTTGAGCACCTGGTTGACCATAAGTTTGAGCACCTGGTTGACCATAAGTTTGAGCGCCTGGTTGACCGTAAGCCTGGCCAGTTGGTTGGCCGTAGTATGATTGATACTGGTCTACCGGAGCACCTTGGCCTGGTACGGCAGCTTGGGCGCCTGGTTGACCTGCTGCTAGAGGTGCTTGAATTGGCTGTTGATATTGATCAGCGACGTTTAATTGTTGGAACTGATTATTCAATTGATCGTATTGAGGATACTGCTGATCAATTGGGGCAAACGTCTGGGGGGCGCCCGGTTGTTGGATTGGGGCTTGAGGAGCGGCGTACTGAGGTTGTGGGTAAGCTCTTCTCTTGGACGACATGAATCTGTTGATTTTAAAATGCGAAGACGTGGTCGAATTGAATTGTGTCTGCGCGGGAATGCTTAACCAACAACAACAAGAGGCTTCGCGGTGAACTGATTCTATGTTTATTATCAGTACGGGACAGAGGCTAAGTCTCCGGTATGATCGTGTGAACACCTAGTATCTTGCGTGGCTACGATTATGTTCTGTATGGCTACTGGATTATGGCGTACATTGTATTGTTTCTTTGTCTATGTCATAAGTATCACTATCTTTTTGCAGCCATTAAAACATAGACTGTAGCAGCGGTTGTTGGATTTTAATCTTGTTTATGGTTGGTCCTTATCTCGCTGGTAGTCTATGTCTGCTTTTACTAGTCTCTTGGTAAAAAGTTCATTGCTATCGTAGTCTTTCTCGATCGTCTCCCTGCTAAATCTGCTCTCAAATGCTTTGCTTCGTGCTTTGAGCTAGCTATGAAAGATCAAACAAGGATGCCTTATTAATCACTGAATTCCAATGGTGAATTGACTGGTCAAGTCACCAAACAAAATCAATAAAACAGTACGTCAACTGGGTAAAAGCTTCTTAACTATCTAGTCAAAATATTTTATCCTTTCCTCTCCCAAAAAATCCTTTTGCAAAGAAAGTTTAGACTCATACTTAATCCATGGGGTACCTGAACTTTTAAGTTGCAAATTTCTTATGCCCGGAAAATATAATTTTAGTTTATCCAAGTTATTATCAAGACCCCATTCTACCGATACGAAGGGCGCAGAATCCTCACCTAGAACAAAGTTTTGAAAAAAACAGAACTATTTTCCTAAACTGATTTTGCGTGAATAGAGATTTACAAACGACACAACTGCCAGAATTGTAACATAACATCTAACATACTCACGTGACTAAGATCAAGATCTTGTACTTGAACCGAATGGGTAATTCAAATTCTATTGTTACATACATGTTGGGAGTAATGTCGCACTTGACGACACTAGCAATTCCAGAACTCAAGAATACAAGGGGACCGCGTTCTCCCCTTGTACCAAGCATAACATTGTTCGCGATAGCAACGCCCACGCTAGCTTTTCCTTACCCCTAGCACCGCCCCACCCTTATGCCGCCTCACGCTCGTTTCACTTCACGCTAGCACCGTTTTGCTTCCTCCTAGTGCTAATTGCACCGCAGTGGTGACGCGGTAAAGTAGACTTTTCTTGGTTCGTTGGTTTCACCGAATAAGCCCCCGTCAAAACAATTCATCGAACATCTTGTGACAACTTACCGTTAAAGCTTAATGAGATGTGTGTAGGTGTCTAGAACTTTGATTGCTTGAAACTCAGTCTCCTCAAATAGGTTAAAATTACCAAACTTGCATGAACTTGCTCAAAGAAACAGGTACCTCGTTTATCTCTTTATAACCAGCACCATCATATACCATAGCACCCGATTCATAACATCGTTTACGTGAATTTTTCGTAATACATTTGTTTACTAGGGTAAAGCAGGTTTAGGGAATCAGTGGTTTAATGCATACCAAGGGCTCTGAATGATATCCGCATTTGGAAAGAATTCGACAATTTATGGGGTAACAATACAGAAATGTCGCGACAGTCTGCATACAGCTAGAAACTCTGTAACAATAAGCTAAGACCTATAAAACCTACGAATGACCCACTTGGGAAAACAAGAATTTGTTGAAGAAAATTTGTGATGCCCTTAATATTCAACATGATTTCTACTAATACCGCTACCACTCCTCCATCAAATAATCCACCTCTGCCAGTATCACTTCACAAGAGAAGTGTTTCTTCCTTTTCTGACACCGGTGATGAAAAATTCCTATTGGACTTGGAACTAGGTCCTGAAACTTTGGAAGAAGATGATGATGAAGGATCTCGCAAGTCTCGCACCAGTAATACCGATATCATATTGATGGTTGTAATTCTTTTGCTTTTGGGACTGGTGGCTAATTTTTTCATTGCAACCTCTTCTGGAGGTAGCAATATTAATTCGAATCTCAATAATCTTTACGTCACACCGACTAGTTCAGAGTCTGGATCCAGTGATGCTTTAGAAAACTTGCTAAATGTGGCTAGTATTGATAATAACGAATTAAGTGAATGGGAAAAATTTGCTGATGCTTTGAAAGAATCGAATAAAGTGGAAGAAAGTCAAGGTGAAAATGCTGATATTGAATTTAATTTGGATACGAATATTAATGCTAACAAAGATTTAGCAGAAATACTTTCAGTTGATGATATTGTACTTTTGACCAACGAACAGAGTTTCCTACAACAAGAACGAGTTAAACAAATTTTAAATGAATTGAAAATCACACCGGAATTAAAAATTGTAAACTTGAAAAAACATCCTCATCACATCCAAGTAGTAGATTACTTGAAAACATATAAGGAACATGAAAGCATTCGTATGGAGGATGACGAAGACATCCCAAGATTATTCATCTCAGGTATGCCAGTAGCTACCTACAGTGACATTATTGACAGGTACAATGATGGAGCTCTTGTAGCTTATCTTGCAGAGATTGGTAAAGGGCTGATCAAAATGCAAATATAGTGTAATATAGTAAATAGGGTAATGGGATGGTGAAAATAAATGTAACATTAAAAGGAGAAAAGGGGTGTGGTTTTGATACTCCTGTTCGATCTTTGAAGTAGGTTTATGCAGTTCAACGTTTGAAACACTGTAGGTTTACGCTGTTCAATTTTCGAAGAACTGTAGATTTGAACGGTTCGATTTTCGAAGTACTGTAGGTTTATACTGTTCAGTTCTTCACTTACTGTAGATTTAGTTCTCAAAAGAACTTTGATTTATCGTGTATATCTCCCATATAAAGGAGCCAATTTGAGTAGAAAACTATCAAGCTGTTGACTTTCAATTACATATCATAGCAAAATTGAATGTATCCAATGATCCTCAAAGTAAAAGGCACTCAAGGTGAATTGGAGGAGTTTTTGAATTTACAAGATTAGGAAAGCCCATAAATTTGATTTAATTTTAAGCCCTTTAATATACAATTTCACCACTTGATAAACAGGGCTTGTGATTAAAATGTAAGAATTCAAAGTAGACTTCACACTAATGTTGACGTTTTCATGAATGATCTCTTTTTGCGGCCATTAATAACGGGCTATCTAATTTTGCATCAATTTGCGAAATTCGCATATCAAAAAGTTTAGAAACTTCGATGAGTGAGTTTGCAAATTACATATCTTCATTAGAATTAACCACCACGGACTTCCAAGACAAACTAAACACTATAGGAACTATAGTCAGTCAAAGCGTAATCGATGGTGAAATTCGGAGTAAATTACGACAAGAAACACCCAAGTTAAAGACACTTCTTAGACCCACTTCAGATGATTTACAATATTTGCGTCTCTTTAGAGGCATTCTTTTGGTGATAAGAAACTTGGTAATTGAAGAAAACGATTTCAGTGTGCCAGAGATTTGCACTAGTTTCCATCAATTTCAAAATATGGTTTCCAAAGAACAAAATGAAATGTATTCTAAAACGGCAGTAGTGTACTACCAGATCATAGCTAATTTAACCCAAATTCGACAAGATGAATGTTTAGAACCAATAAGTCAAGTAATTGAACTAGACCAAGAGTTTAGATTTCCTTTACTTGTGACAATTTCAAATTTGATTAAAAACGAAGAAAATGTTTTCAACCTTTTCAATAATGAATACGGTGAAAAGATTATGAACATTTTACAGGATTTTGACGTTAGTGAAAATCCTAATAATATGGAATTACTTTATTTTGAAATTTGGGAGCAATTGGTAGTACATATGTCATTTAGTAAATGGATTATTAAACATGAAACAGAAAAGTTTTTAAAAATTTGCCAATTAGTTATTACATCAAAGGAAGATTGGGATAATTATCAATTGATTGGGATTTTAAGTTGGCTTTTTGAACTGTTTAAGCGGTTACATTCTATTACCATGAGTGCATTAATTGATAAAGATTTTGATTCATTACAGGCAGTACATTCAAAATTACTTATTATACTAGATTGTATTAGTGAAGTTGGTAAATTTAATGTGGCGAAAGATTTTCTTGTGAACTATGAAATCGTTAATTTGCTCATTCCGTTATTAAGGTCAGTTCATGAAACAATAGAACCAAAGAATTTTACCAAAAAAATCGAACAACCGATTGAGTTCCCTCATATTAAATCAATTATTATTGAAATTTTATCATATTTAGTATTTGAAAATTTCAAAATACAAGAATTGTTGAGAGAGCTCCACGGAATCGAAGTTATATTATCTAACTGTATTATAGATGATAATAATCCCTTTATTAAAGAGAGGGCCATTGTTTGTGTTAAATATTTATTGGAAAGAAATCCTAAAAATCAACAATTCGTGGCCACTTTAGAAGCAAAGAAACAAGTAGATGGTGGATTATTAGAGGAAGTTGGGTACCAAGTAAATGTGAATAATGGGAAGATTGAACTTGGAAGAAAGCAGTAGAAATAGATTAATAAAATGAATTATGAATTGAAAAAAAATAAAAAATAATTAATATTTAATATTTAATAACCCAAGATTTCAGTAATCTTGTTTTTAACCTTGTCTAAAGAAGGTTCATCGATCAAAACAATTCTTTTTTGTTTTGAAGCAAGAGCCTTCAATTCGTCGGGCAACACTTTTTCTCCAAAAGAGTAACCTTCAATACCGTTTAATGAAGCATTAACCACTTCGGCAAATTTGGCAGGGTGAGCGGTAGATAAGGAGATATAGTTTTTAGTACTGTCTTTTTCAATAAATCTTAAACTAGTGGTGATACCAACGGCGGAGTGAGGGTCCAAGACGTAATTTTCTGGGTGATTAGTGTAAATTTGTTTAATGGTAGCACTAGTTTCAGAGTCATTGACGGCTTCTGAATCGAAATCAGCTTTAGCAGCAGCCCAAACTTCCGGTTGAGCAGTGATTGAACCAGAAGTTTTCAATTGAACCATCCAATCTTGTAAGATTTGACCAGCTTTATTGTCGTCTTTGGTAACGTTATTTCTAACTAAGTACCATAATAATCTTTCAAAGTTTGAGGAGATTAAAATATCCATGGCTGGAGAGTAGGTAGCTTTAACGTCACCGGATTTTTCATAACGACCCAGTTTAAGGAAACGGTTTAAAATATCGTTATCGTTAGTGGCAATGATCAATTTTTCCACCGGCAAACCCATCTCTTTGGCGTAGTAACCAGCCAAGATATCTCCAAAATTACCAGAAGGGACCACAAACCTCACGTCTTTTGGAGATTGTTTTATCACTTGGAAATAACTGTAAAAGTAGTAAGTCATTTGAGCCAAGATTCTGGCCCAATTAATGGAGTTAACTGCACCCACATGGTATTTTTTATTGAATTCATCATCACCAAACACCAGTTTAACAATATCTTGACAATCATCAAAAGTTCCCTTTACCGATAAAGTATGCACGTTTTTGTCTTCAACAGTGGTCATTTGTTCTTCTTGAATTGGTGAGATTCTACCGGTAGGATAAAGGATAAACACATCGACATCTTTTTTACCTCTTAATCCATAAATTGCTGCACTACCAGTATCACCAGAAGTTGCACCAACAACGGTGATTTTTTCCCTGGTTGAATCGTCCGCTTGTTTACCAGCATTTCTTCTGGTTAAGAAGAATTCAAATAAATTTCCAACAAATTGTAACGCCACGTCTTTAAAAGCATAGGTTGGACCGTGGAAGAGCTCTAAAAGATAAAGATTTTTAGCCGGGTCAAGAGGTTTAACCGGGGTGACTTGTGGAGATCTGAAAGTGGAGTAGGAGCGAGTAACCAAATCCTTTAATTCTTCATCATTGATTTCTTTACTATTAATATAAAGTCTCAAGATGTTGAAGGCTAATTCTTGGAACGATAAATCTTTCCAGTCTTGCAAAAAATTTTCTGGGAGCAGGGGGATTTTGGATGGAACAAAGAGCCCACCATCACGAGCAAGACCGGTCATCACAGCATCTTCAAAAGACACGGCTTGGTCAGTGGTAGATCTAGTTGATCTATAAGCTTGTGAAGACATTTGATAAATTAGTCACAGCGGTACCGGTGCGCGCGTAGAAGAGAACCCGAACCCAAACCAAAATTTTTTTTTACGAAAACGACATAAACGCGACACGATTCAAGTTTTTTTTTTCAAACAGCGCGACATGTGAGGATTCGTTTAAACCCTAAAATTTTTGGTTAACTAAATTTTTTTTTTTTCCCCATTTAAAATCGGTTTATGCTAAAAAGTACGAGATTATGGTCTTTTCAGACAAAGAGGTTATACACACGGACGCGACTTGGGTCTAGTGATTTTTCCATTCTTTCGGAGCACGGATATGCCGGATTAAAATGGTTGCAAAAATCGCAGTTTTCTCCAGCTGGTTCCAGTACTGGAGACGGGGAATTGACCCAGAAAGATTCGGATGATGTAAGCAAACTAGCCCAACGATTTCCCGGGGTTAGCGTTAGTATCGGGTACGGATCAGGGGTGTTCCAGCAGGAGGGCTACACTGCTAAGGACAAGCCACAAATCGATATGGTACATATTGTCCAAGATACTGAACGGTTTCATCGACAGAACCTTGGTAAGTTTCCTCACCATTATTCTGGGTTGAAGTACGGCGGGGTTGGGCTTGTTGAGATGGTGCAGAATATTGGGGCGGGGTTATATTATAATCCATTTGTTGAGTTGAATGGGTTAATGATCAAGTATGGGGTTATATCTGAAAAATCAGCATTACAAGATATAATCGAGTGGGACAATTTGTATTTGGCGGGGAGGTTACAAAAACCAGTTCGTTTTCTTAACGAGGGTGATGATTTTTTCCAGTCGATTAATGAATTCAATCTTCAAAGTGCTGTAATTATTCTGGTTTTTTTAATTAATCGAGAGACTTTTGGTACCAGACAGTTGTATGAAACCATTACCCTGTTACTGTACTTGGGAGATTTCCGGATGTTAATTGGAGGAGAGAATCCTCGCAAGATTCAGAATATTGTGAATAAGCAATTTACAATGTTTGGGCAGATTTATGAACCAATTTTAAACCGATTACATAGAGAAAAGATGATTGAATATCTGAAGAAGGACGATAAAATTCTGGTTAAGCTCGATCCAAGCCATAGATTGAAACTTTATATGCAATTGCCAAAGAGGTTTAAATATGAATTGACTAAATTTAGTGGTAAATCACAAGAACAAATGTCAAGTAGTGATTCCAAAACCCAGTCAAAAGTTATCAGGAAGGTATTGGAGAGGTTAGTTCGAACCCTGCTGTTGACTCAATCGATCAAGGGGATTTTCACGGCCGGGGTTTACAAGTCGGTGATTTATATGATTCAAAAACGATTAAAATATAGTCAAAGTAAGTGAAGACAGAAGAAGAAGAACCAAGAATTGCAAGATTCGGAACAAAGAAACAATAAACTCAAAATGAAGCAATAAACTCAAATTGATGAATTCTAATTTATGATGAATTCTAGTTAATGATTAATTTTAAAGAACGTTGAATTTCTAACGGCGATGTTAATCCCGGTCAACCGCAAATTTACCTCAAATTAACGGCAATTGACAGCTCATCCTACCCAAAATGAACAATTCCTTAGATAAATGTCGTGATTGATTTTTGTGGCTTTGTCTTATTTCAATTGACGGGTCGTCTTTGAAATAATGGCGTTACCATTCAAATTATTCAAGCCATATGACTAGTTCAGATAGTGGTGAACACCAATCAGCTCGAGCCTTCTTGTTACAATTTTCTACGGTTTCTATTGATTATTTTTACGCTTCATGGACTATATATATGAACAAGCTCTCCATGAATTTTGCGTCACCTCCCAGAATAAACTGCCGACCGTTACCAAGAAAACTGTTATCCATATAGGCATTAACGACCAACGAAGGCGGCTCCAATAAAATGTATCAATAAGTAATTCGGTGCAGTGTAAATGCCAGGGAGTCATCAGGCTATTTTTTTCAGGACTCTACTGATGAAGAAGGAGACCTAGTTGTCGACGAAATCGGCATGGAGGACTGTATTTCTCTCGAGTATCTTTGCACATTGAGTATCTATAGGGAGGCAGCACCGAAGTAGTTGTACATATCGTAGTTACACTCTACAGGATAGAGACGATTTCTTTGCCTTGTGGGAAGAACAACCTCACAGTTCTATCACCTCTATTGGTACTAGTTTGGGAATTAGAGCAAGAATTCCCCCAGAGGTGGGTCGGAGAGTACAATCAAGCAGATGTGGATGAATCTCCCATTGCAAAACCCAGAGGAAGATCTGCTAAACCCAAGCTCATTGAAAACCATAAGGATTTCTTGGCCTCTTTTGTCGACGACAATGCGTCAGTACGTAGAGGATTATCCGTCAGTACGTAGACGATATTCCGTCAGTACGTATTGTAGATCTGATGGATCTGTGAGCGGAAATACAGTACACCATTTCTTGAAAGATATGAATGTTCCTTTAGTTTCAAAATTGCTAGAAAAGAGCCAATGGAAAGAAACTCTGCCTCAAAGATCGATCAAAGGTTCAGATTTGTTCAAGAGATAAAACAACTGGACATGAATTACTGTAAGAATTGTGTTTGACGACGAAGGTTCAAGCTTGGGTGGTATGAGAGATTCCAGTTGTCAAAACACCTTTGACCCGAACAGAAAATAAAACGGGTTTTGGAGCCATTTCCTAACACGGATTTGTTAGTTTGGTAGTTGTTACAAGAAAGAAGCGTAGGCTGGGACCTGATACTTCTTTGGACTTTTCTAGATGTGATGATTGCAGGTCATTTCAAACAATTTCTTATTGGTGTTATGGCTGCTTGGAGAAACATCCAGTTCTCAGGAAAGCATATCTAGTCATGGATAACGCAAGTATTCACAGTCATGAAACTAGAGGACTCTATAGCCTTTGGCATTTATAGAGTCCTTTACTTACCACCTTTCTTACCTGAACTCAATCCAACTGAACTGACTTGGTGAAGAGGAGGTTAAAGAGAGGAAAATTGCTAGACACAGAGACATTAAGCACCAGGACACCTGAAGCTGCAATCCCTCCAGTCTAACAAAGCACTTGCAGAAATTAAACTTGACTGGGAATGCCAATACTTCTCTTTTGTTCCGTCAAAATGAAACACCTATAGCGAACTAAAAAAATTCGTGTTCGATATTTTCATGTTTAATATACGAAAAATTTCTTACTTCTTCTACATAGTAATATAAAACGCCAAAAAAACAAATTCTGTACGGTGAATTTTTTTTTTGAATAGAAACCCCATTGTTCCTTGAAAACATAGTGTACGAGGTTTTACGTTTTACTTACTGGGACTAATAGTCGGCAAATGCGACATCCATTTAATAGAGGTGCTAATTTCATTTGGAATTAATTGTATTCCAGTTAATTTCATTTGGGATTAACTATATTCCAGTTTATTTCAAGTTATTCCAAGTTATTCGGATTAATTCCAATTAATTACCAATTAATTCCAATTAATTACGATTTTTTTTTTGCAATCATTGCCGAACAAGCAACAAAATAAACTTTTACTTAATCCAGCCCCTAAAATAAAAATTTTTCCAATCGGCAAGTTTATTTTTAAAGTATTAGCCGCTGATGTAAATTGATGCAAACTTTCACGAGAGGTATAACCATAAAAGTCTGGCCCAGGTTTTGGTGTCAAATATAACCGAGTGAAATTGTTTAAAGTCGAGGGTTAGGGTGGAAATTATCATCTGATCAGTGACAGAAAATAGGGTAATCAAATTGCTTTTTGTTTGACAGGAATCTGACGGGTTTTTTTCTTCATCATTTGGAAGTCTACAGAACCCACCCAAACGGCAAATAAATTCAGTAAAGCGCAAATTCCTTCGAATGCCGCTTATTTTTTGAATGGAAGACATCTGGGAATTAAGCATATTTTTCAAGTGGGAAAATAATTTTTAATAACATTCTAAACCGAAATTATTGGAACGAACAATACCCGAAAACGTTTGAAAAACGCTGAACAAGGGGGTGGAAGCAAAGACAAAGGGCAAAGGACAAAGGCAATTTTAAATAATTTTAAATAATTTTTAAAAGTTTAAAAATTTTTAAAATTGGTTTTTTTTGTTTTTTTTTCTAAAAAAAAAATAAAAGTAGCGGAGGTATTTCGTTTGGGTGGTGGTCTAAAAACTGGGTGTTGTAGAGGAAGGGGACGACACTTTTTTTTAAGACCTCTGACCCCTTGTCCAAGCTAAGGTTATACCAAGTGTCAAGTAACTATGCGACTGCAATGTCTATTGCGTAAACCGTTCGCCGATTAATTTAATGTATGAATCGCCGGAATTTTAGACCATGCATAAGCTATGGTGCATGATACATATTCTATCGCAATTGTTTTCTGGTTCGAGAACCAATACTGCATATATCCTGGTTCAACACATTTTGGTGGTTTGAAGAAACGATACGATCAAAGTGAAATGATCAAGTAGCAAGAGTTGTTAGCTAATTCGACAAGAATTTCAGTTGAACAAACACAATGAATTATTAGTCTTAATTAGAGTATTGTTGTGTCAAATGATTATATTGTAAATTAGAATGTAAATAGAGTATATTGTTGGTCCCTATTAGAATTGTCCGTATTAAATTTGTTTATTGTTCGTAAATGTTCATTCTATTCAAAATCCTCTATCAAGAATTTTCAACGTGTCATTATCATTATTTCGAATTGGTGGTGAAGCTCCCGAGAACAGACCTTCAGGGGAAGATCTGGTTCTGGGGATTGCTGGTGGTCTATCCATCAGACGAGTTTGTATGGGGTCTTCTGAGGTGTAATAATAACCGGGATAAACTGGGTAATAGTATGGATTATAATTTGGTACTGGGACCGGGGCCATGTGGTACGGTACGTCGTAGTAGAATGACGGAGCCCCAGTGAGTCCTGGGCCAGTAGAGGTTAATGGAGGAGGGCCTGGAGTTAACCCGGGAGTTAAACCGGCACCTGAGGGGAAACCAGGGGTTAAGCCGGGTGACTGAGGGTCTCTTGGATGATGAACCACCAGGGCCAGGCGACCAGAAGCGACATGAAGCGGTACCATACTCATTGGCATAGATTGTACTGGAATGGAGACTGATGGGACCAAGGACTGTCTTGGTAACACTTGACCTGGTAATTGGTGAGGGGCTTGACCTGGTAATTGATGAGGTGCTTGATGAGGTGCTTGATGGGGAGCCTGACTGGCTACTTGAATCGGTACTTGACCAAGCGTCTGTCCATGATTAGGCATCTGACCCGGCATCGGACCCGGCATCTGACCAGGTACCTGACCAGTCAGATTAACGTACCTCCCTTGATCTTGACTTCTATACCACGTATAAATCGAACTCTTATCATAATTATCATAATGTAATAAATATTGCTGATAAATACTTTCATTCAACTTTAAATCTTTTAAAACCGGGTCCTCCAGTGGAGTTTTCAGATCTTCACCTTCACGATAATAACCAATAACATGAAGTTTTTCATGCTGTTTTGTCGTTAATGAAAAACTTCTTTTAATCAAACCATTAGGTTTAACGCTTGATTTATTCGAATCTAATTCTTTATAAATTAAAAATGGACCCAAAACTTTTGAAGCCAGCCAATTTTTCCCATCAGTCCACCGTTTCATACCACACTCCGTTTCATTCCAGGCAAAAACCGTGTTGGGTTTGATAAATTCTCGTTCAAATCCATTTAATCTACGTTGGATTTTGGGTAAAATTCCAATTCGGGCGCCTTCAAGTATCAATAAGGCATCTTTTAATGTGGTGATTTTACCATTGTAGGTTTCAACTCTTTGAGCTGATTCTCGATGATTATTAAATTCAGGGATTATATACATTGATGGCATACGAGGAAGAAAAATCACACACCGTTTGGGAGTTGTAATAACTGGGAGAAGCAGTCAATAAGGGGGTTATTGTTAGTATACGAAGGTTCAGTTTTTTTGCACCGAAAAGAAAAGAAAAAATAATTTAGCGGCAAGCGGTGGGGGGGTAAGAACTTTCTTTTAGTTCAGTGATTTAACAAAGTCTGACCTTAGGTATCACGACTGGAGTTTGTGCTTATATATATACTTTTAAAAAGTCAGACAGGTAGATAGGTTCTTTTTTTTTTTTTTTACGTTTTTTATGATTTTTTTTTTCTTTTTGGGCATGTTCTTCTTCTTTGTACAAAAATTTAAACAAGTGAATAAAAGTAGAAATTAAAAAACCGAAACCAAACCTTGAGGCAGGCAATTTGGCGACCGAAAAAGAAAAATAACCAAAAAAAAAAAAAGACGCTGAGTGAGCTAAAGCCAACAAGATTAAAACTAGGCAAGGCATCCTATGGGAATATAAACCAGCCACACACAAAAGTACCGATTTGTTTTTGGAAGGCAACTTGCAGGCCTGATTGCCCGGCTTAGGTACAGGACCCAGGTCCATTATTGTTTAATACCCCCCAATGGTTGTTCGATTTCTGTACATATAGAGCCGCATGGAGTTAAGTATGGGTAGAACAGAAGAAAAAAATGGCGTGGTACTGATTGCATGAACATTACAGTGTGCATGAATCTCGCTTTAATCTTGCATGAATACGTGCAGCTCGCTTTTTAATCTTGCGCAAAATATTTGCATAAACGTTGCGTCAGGTTCGAATGGAGATTGCGTGGAGTTGGTTGCACTGGATAAGGTTTTTAGTTTAGATTGTATTGACTTAGATGAGATCATTGTGTTGACCGTTGACGTAAGTTGGTAACTGACGTTAGACTAATTTGCTTGTCGCCTAAAGTCCGCTTACCAGTGATTGTGGGCCATTTACGTCATATCATGGTGATTGTTTAATGCGGTGGTGCCGGTGACTTGTTGCCTGTATATTTCGGTTAGTTTGCTTTTGCATCCGCTTCCTATTTTTAAGGGCGATTGGATTGGGATTGGGGCTTTGGTGGTTCGCAACCGTTAACTAAAATAAAATAAAATAAAATATAAAATATAATAGAACGAAGTTTTTTTTTTTGTTTTTTTTTGTTTTTTTTCTTTTAAAATTTAATTTTGCTTTGTTGTCCAGCAGAGAACTCTAGTGGGTGCTTCTCTAGGCGGCGGGGGGGATTTTTGATAAGGCGCAAAATATTAGACTGAAAATAACAAGAACAATAATAATAATAATTTAAACCAGGGAAATAAAATAGATAAATGAAAAAAAAAAGTATCATCTGGAAATGATTACAAGATTAGTACGAAATAGTAATGGGCGGAAATGATTATGAGATTAACCAGAACTAGTAATCAGCAAATAGTTTTCAGATTAATCTCATAGTTGACCTTTAAATTAAAAAATAACTAAACGATTCCGCCACCCCACCCTCAGTCTCAGTCTCAGCTTCTTCTCTTTCTGTCGCAATATAGACCCACTAGAGATCATTCTGCAATCATAAACTGAAAAAATAAATATTTACGTAATGAAAATATCCGATTTAAATTAAAAATAAAATTTAAACTAATAAAAATAGACCACTCTACTGCTGGACGAACTTGTCTCAAAAGTGAACAAGTTTGCCCCAGCAATTTGCTATAGAAAATTCTACCAAAAACCCGTAATGGAAGTTGGGGGAAACTAAGTAAAAATCAATAGAAATACCAATTACAGTTGTTTAGTGAATCACTTATTATGCATAAACTATCACCCCCTGTTTAGAACCCCGAAAACAATCACTGCAACAGATTTTACCGGTTGATATTTTTTTACAAGTGGGAATGTAAGTCAGCGGTACAGTCTAAAATAGCCGCTTTGCTGCAGGAAACTAGCTCGTATAACAGACCCGGTGTTCCGACTCACAAACCGAAATGGTGGTCGACTCATGGAGGCGCGTAATATGTCTGGATTTGGCAGCTTAGATGCCCAATCGATATAAATTGGGCTGCACTAAATTATGCTTAATTAGATGGTTGATTGCTTTTTACTGGACCCTAGATAATAATGGCGTTTTGGGGCGGGTGTATCGAGACGCGTCGGGATATTTTTTTACACTACTAGTATGGTAGGAGATGGCGGGATGCCTGGATTAGCGGGAAGGCGGGGGGTGGGTCTCTAAAGCAGGAAGAGGTAAACTGGAGGAGGTGAACTGAAACAGTAATGCAACTTGAAGCATGTTGCACAACCAAGTTGAAACTCGGTGTTTGCGTCGGATTCCCGAGCAGGCATCACTGATAACCTGTAATTGTACTGGTCCGATGTACAAGTGTATCATTCGGAGCAGTACATGATCTGATTTAGATTGACAGGTACACGACCATGGATTTTCCAAACGGTTTAGTTGTTAGTTGTTTGTTGTTATTGTAAATCAATGAACGAGTATTAGAACAGCGGTTAACCCAATGGTTAAAAGAAGATGTGGTGGTCACAACACTGAGAATTTGATATCAACAAATGTATAAATTTGTACGTGTCAGATGTATTATCGGGATGTATTAACAGAGGTGTACATTAGGGGGGGCAAAGTTGTCGGATGAGGAAATACTGACTAATACCATAATCTAGTTATAGGATAACATGCGCCTGGTGTACACTTGGTGTAGGTTACATTTGGTGTAGATCATACACGTGGTATAGGTTACATTGTGTATAGGAGGCATTGATATGTCAAAAAGTAGTAGTGATAGGGGGGGGAACTACCCCTCCTATCGGATAAAGTCTATCATTGATAGATTAGAATAGCGAGAGGAATCGGTAGTTTATATAAACAAAATATAATTAAAAAACGTGACCAGAAACCTAAGGATAGGACGGTGGCAGGGATCAGTGAAAATAGAAATGGGGATTGGCGATGGAGTGATGAGCAGTGATGAGCCATGAACAGTGGCGATACAGATCTCGACGCAGATCTCGACGCAGATGTGGATACAGATCGGGACACAGATCGGGACACAGATCCGGACACAGATCCGGACAACACAGATCCCGCGACAGATCCCGACACCCAATGCGCACGCGACATTAAATGCGACATCAACGCACGCCCCCCCACGAATTACCGACATCGCACGATATTTGTCTTGGTGTCCGACATTCCCCACCCACTTGTGTCGTGGGTGCTTGTCGCGGCTGCTTGTCGTGGGTGCTTGTCGTGGGCACTAGTCGTCCTAAGTCGCGGGTCGCAGTTTAAATTTACCCTTGTGCAATGGTTAAAAGAGATAGTAATTCAGAATCCGAATCAAAACCCACCACCAGAGGTTATAAAAAACTGGTACAATATCAAGCAGCCCAAGCAGCCCAACAAGAATATTTATCCCGTCATATTAATTCTAATGGGCCAAAGGATAAAATTAAACAGGATCCATTAGATTTTAATAATTTATCAAATAATAGTTTAAAGAAATATTGTGAAAAAAATGATATAAATTTACCAGATTTTAAAGATTTAAAAACTGATTTATTGAATTCAAATATTGGTCGTAAGACCTTGACGTTTAAAAAACAGAAAAATTTGAATAAAATTGAAAAATTTGAATATTCCAATTTGATTAAGCAGCATTTTTTAAATTTACCGGTGAAGGAGAATGAAGTGTTGACAAACTTTATTTACAAGGTTAAAAATGATGATAAGGATTTTAAATTAGTATTTAAATGAGTGAAGAAGTTAGAAGTTGATGAAAGTTGTGAAGTTGATGGAAGAATTTGAAGAAATAAGTGAAGAAATTGATAAGCTTAAATAATGAGCTTAAAGAATAATGAGTTTAAATAAAGAATTTGATATTGTAATGGTATTCCAGAATTTGGGTATTGGTTTCAGAAAAAGAAGGTAACTAGCGTACCAGTGTACAGGTGTAGCTAATAATCCGTGTAGCTAATAAGCCGTGTAGCTAATAAGCCGTGTAGCTAATAATCTGTGTATCCAATAATCTGTGTATCCAATAATCCGTGTAGCATAAACTAGATTAATAATAATAAACCACTGATAACTCGTGTAAGTTTAACCACTGTCAAATTTAATGCATTATGCACAAGAAGTAGTCAATTCGCATTTATAATTATTAATGGAATCGTCAACCATAATTTTCACAATTACTTTGGTAATTGCATTCATATTTTTAAGGTGGTTAATCACTCCAATCCCCCATGCAATCCCTCATGAAATTGAACTGGCTCGTCGTCGTCACCCAATAATTAGAGATGAACCAGGTAATTCCGATTCAACAGTTAATAGACCGGTGACGGATCTGATGATTCAAGTGGTACAAGCTATTGCTCCACAACTTACCCCAGGTCAAATTAGATTAGATTTACAACAAACTGGAAGTGTAGAAGCCACGGTGAATCGGTATATGGAATTAGGTAGTTTACCATTTCCCCCTGGTGAATCTGTCAATGCCAATGCCAATGCCAACACCAACACCAACGCCAACACCAATACCAATAACAACGGAACCTCCAATACTGGCACCAACACCGGCTCGTTACTTGAAAAATACAACATTGATCCAGAAAATCCTTCATCAATGTCCAATGATTGGGGAGCTAATAAATCAGAAAGATCTTTTAATCTACAACAAAAGAGACAAGAAATGATTTTATCGGCTAGAAAAAGATTGGCATCCCAATTACAAAATGATATCTCCAAAGATATTGTCAATTAAATACTATTCTAATAAAACTGGAGTAATTCGTTTCTTTTCTTTTTGTTTAAGAAGTGTAGTAACTGAGGGAGACTTGGTACAAGTGTCTGTTTCTGTCTTTGTATCTGTGTCAGTCTCTGTCTTTGTCTCAGTATTGATAACTTTTTCAGTCTTGATAATTTTTTCAGTCTTGATAACGTTCTCTCTATCCACTTCCTCTCCAAATACCCCCTCCTCAAACTCAATTATTGAACAAAACCCATCGGCCGATGTCACCAATATTCTCATATCATCCCAAGCCAAATCAGTAATCGTGGCATAATGCATATTCAGTACTTGGCCAAGGGGTTCTAAGCTACACGTATCATATATAATCACTGAATCTTGTGTAGCAATGGCAAATATCATCTTGTACGGTAAATCAATCACCGATTCTCCATCTCGTTTATATACCTTATCCAGAAACGCCACCACTATAGCAGCACGACGGAAATGGCCTAATCGGGCCACTGGTTTTTGGAAACTCCCAGTTATAAATAAATACACCGTATGAAATTCTTCTTCACTGTCTCGATAAATTCCTGCCGGAGTTATTAATATCGAACCATCCGGCAGAAATGATGGACGACGGAAAAATGATTGAAGGGTTTCCGAATGAAATATCGTCAAATTACCATTTAATTCAATCTTGTTAATTTTATAAAGTAATTTTGCACCCAATTGATTTGCCCCCAATTGATTTGCACCCAATTGATTTGGATTTATTTGATACAAACAAATTGATCGATCTGCCAGTTGACTAGCAAGAATATTCCCATTCCATGCAAGACCTTGCACGTAGTGACTATGATTTTCAAGCGATGCAACAAGAGAATATCTGGAATCGGTGGTACTAATACCAGTTTTACCTCCGAAACCACTGGTAGAAGTGCCAGTAGTAGTAGTAGCAGCAGCACCAGCACCAGCAGCACCAGCACCACCACTACCAGCAGCACCAGTTTGTCCCCAGATTCGTACCACATGATCCATCAGACCCGCCGCCACAAAGTTCCCACACGGCGACCACACCACGTCGTAAATCTCCAGGGCCCCCGCCCGAAGTACCGCGACCGCGACCCACAGCTCCACCAGTTCATCATCTTCAACCCCAAACTCTTTAATTAACGTGGGCGATAACTTCCAGATTATTACACTGCCATCGTCACTCCCCGATGCAAGCCGTGTCCCGCACCGACTAAACCTGACGGAATTAACTGCTTGAGTGTGTTTTGTTAGCGTACTTAAGTAGGTGACGGTGGTACCGTTTATTTGCCAAATTCTGATATTATTATCTCCACCACCGGTTGCAACACGAGTGGGATTTTTCTGTTGCAAGTTGGTTACCGGTTGAGGATTAGGTTGGAATGAAGCTGAATAAACAGCTTGTGATTCATCATGCCAATGAACCGTAAGAGAATTGCAATTCATACGCGGGAGGAAAATTTTTAGACGTGTAGTGAGGAATGAAAATGAAAAATCAATGAATAAATTGACTGAGAAGAATGATAATTTAATTGGAGATAAAGAAGATGTAATTGGTGGAAGTGTAAAAGGCAACATACTTGCGAGTATCAGTATGGAGGTGATGAAGCGGGATCAAACGTATTGAATTCTATTAACCTCAGTTACTCAACAGCTTATCCGTGTGATTCTAATAATTTAATTAAAGATTCCATCATAGATACCAAAACGGTTGAATTACCAATCTGGTAAATAACCAAATTCTTAGAAGCAATCGAAGAAGAAACTCGAGGTAATTGAAAAGTCATTGATCAATGATTTACCAAAGTGTTTCAAATCAAAGTTAAGTATCTTAAGAGTTTAAACCAGGCTATCGATGATACTCTGAATAAATGGTAAATGGTAAATGGTAAATGGTAAATGGTAAATGGTAAATGGTAAATGGTAAATGGTAAATGGTAAATGGTAAATGGTAAATGGTAAATGGTGAATATATGATAAATGACAAATGGAAATGATAAATGGAAATGATAAATGTAAATGATAACTGATAACTGATAACTGATCTGATAAATCGATGTGATCAATCCATTTAGATCAACTGGGGGCTAAACTCAACTTATCCCAGCAGCTAGATTTCACCTATAAAACCAGACCCCGTCATCTTGAACCCCGTCATCTCGAGCCCCCGATCTCACGTGACTATCTCATTCTCAACCTTATCTCAACATTCTCAGAGCCGTACCATAACCATTTGTCTTTCATTTTAATCATTCCGTTCTTTGCCATTTTCTTACCATTATATGTCTGAACCATTCACCTTAATCGAAACACAGGATATCCTTTCTTGGGATGACACCGACTTGGAAAACGACACCACCGATTCAGAATCAACTGGTCCAAACCCCACAGGACCAATTCCCACAGCGCCAAATTCAACCAGCACCCCCAATTCTTATACCGATAAATACCTTAAATTTACCGATGAAAATCCCACCACATTCCACGTAATCGAGTCCGTCAAACAATACCTTCTAACACACGGATTTATCGAACTCTCAGAATCTAAACCGTTCCCCAAACTTGATCACGGTGGTAAATTCTTTATTATTCGGGCCAATTTGTCCCTTGTTGCGTTTGTCATGGGCCAACAATGGCACCCGCAAAATGGCTGTGCAGTTGTGGGAGCCCATGCCGACTCACTTACGATAAAATTAAAACCTGCCAGTAAATTAGACCCAGTGTTAGGGTATCGTCGTCTCGCAATTGCCCCTTACTCAGGAGGACTTTCCCGTCGTTGGCTCGATAGAGACTTGGGAATTGGTGGTTCTATATTGGTTAAAACTCCCAACGGGTATGCCCGGAAACTCGTCAAATCCACTTACCCAATTGCTAGAATTCCTTCCTTAGCAGAACATTTTGGTGAAGTGGCCGAAAAACCCTATAATCTTGAAACAGAAATGATCCCAATTACCGGTTTCACTACGGAAGAACCAGAAGAATCAGATTTGTCCGGGAACCATTCCCTTGAATTGCTCCGTCACCTTGCGTTACTTGCGGATGTGGAGGTTGATTCGATTGAAGAACTAGAATTGGAATTATACAGTACTCAACCAGCGACAACTGGAGGGATTAGAAATGAGTTTATATTTGCTCCAAGATTAGACGATAGATTATGTTCTTGGACGGCAATTACGGGACTCGTTGAACATTCTCCCAGTGATCAAGGTTCATTAAACCTAGTACTTCTTGCAGATAATGAAGAAATTGGCAGTGGCACCAGAACTGGGGTGAGAGGTGGATTTTTTTCTTCGGTTATAGAAAGAATCCTGGCGTCAGTTGGCCCACCCCATTTATCTGGTGATGCTAGTCTTGTGTTTGCCAATTCGATTATCCTTTCTGCCGATGTAACTCACTTGCTGCATCCAAATTTCCCTGAAGTACAAATGGAACTTCATAAGCCAGTACCTAATAAAGGTATTGTGGTTAAATTAGATCCCAATGGGCATGTAGCCACCGATGCTGCTGGGTTTAGATTTGTTAAAACAGTTGCTAATCGTTATGATTTACCGGTGCAGCAATTTCATATAAGAAATGATTCAAGATCCGGGAGTACCATTGGGCCTTATTTGGCCATGGGGACCGGAGCCCGAGTGGTTGATGTGGGGTTGCCAATTCTTTCTATGCATAGTATTAGAGCCATGTGTGGATCCAAAGATGTTGAACATGGGGTTAGGTTTTTCCGGGGATTTTTCAGTTGTGGGAGAGAGGAGTATGAAAAGTTTAAGGATCTTTAGGAGAGATAAGAGTATCGACACAGTATACTCTTGAAAGTCTCCTGAACCATGGTCTCCTGAATACTCCAGGAGAAATAAAACGAAAGAAACAAAAGAATAATGGCAATAAAAGTACCAGAAATTGAGGCCAAAGGTGAAAATAGTATCGACTGATAGAACAAATCGAAGGCACCAATAAGTAATAGTATCAGTATTTGGGAACATGTTAAAGAGGTAAACGAAGCCAATTAAACGAAGCCCAATCAAATGAATCAATGGTATAAAAACAATATATAATGGGAAAAAAAAATCATGGTGATATTTCTAATTAGTCTTGAATTTAGTAATTGGTAGTACATAACTTTTCATAAATCAATTGTAGAAATAATCACCAAAAGTTAATCCAATTTGAACCATTGATTATTCAAAGAAAATGAATATTCAAATTGGTACGGTTAGGAATCTTGAATATACGGTTTGTTAGTGTTTCGGTTTGTTAGTATTTCGGTTTGTTTAAAGTTAGTGTTTCTTTTTCATACCATGTTGCCTAATTCCGCTCCCAAACAAAGTTTATTCGCAACCACTATTTCTCGTCTATCAACCTTTACTACCCAACCTCTTAATACTCTATTACTCTACTATCAAACTCGTAGTGCTTCATTATCATTATACATACAAACATTATAAACTACCCAACACCACCAGAGTGAACGCTAAACATCCAATCACTCCATAAATTTTCGCCTGTAAACAACTACCGCTAGACTGCTCTAATGAACCAGAATCCCCATCATCACTCAGAGTTGACTTCAGTGAACCCTGACTCTTAGATAGCACACTCTCACTGGCGGTCTCTAATGTGAATGTGCGAGACTGAGAGGAAGAACCACGTCCACTCGCGTCTCCGTTAACTTGTGCTCCATGATCAACTAACAAGTCAGCACTGCCCGTTGAAGCAGGAGCGTCTTCAACTGCACTGTCACCACCAGAATTTTTATTCCCCGAGTTTACTTTACTCAAATCAGTGACCATCACTAATTGTAAAGTGGAAATGCTAGGGGTCGCTAATGATACCGACAGGGAATCTACTAATAATGCCATGACAAAGGAACGAAGGAAAGAAGGAAAGAAAATGCACTGGATGAATATAAATAATGTACAAGGAGTGTACGAGTGGTAGTAATAAATACAATTAATTAATTTCTCCTAAAAGTGGGATACTGCGGTGGCTTTATATATCGTCCAGTTTCAGTTATTGATTTTTTTTTTTCATAAAAAACCTTTTTTTATTTTTTTGGCTAAACTAGGATTAAAAAAAGGTACACCATATGGTCCAGGGGCGTCGAACCCAGGGGGAGACCCGCCCACAACCTGACTGCATATGGGCTGACGGCCCGGTATGTATTAGCAGCGCGGGTCAGGGCCGATGCAGCACTGATTGTTTTCTTTCGCACTAGCATCGCAGGTTACAATCGAGGGAGACAATTTGCTTGTGAGTGAGGGTACTAATTGTAGTAGTATGTAAACATTACCGGGAGCGCGAAAGTAGCATTCCCTCCAGGTCAATTTAGGCGAGTCAATCGCATTGTAATTGAGACGAGTCATCCCGGGGGAGCAACCCCTGGATCCTCCGCAAATTCCACCATAATAACTATTGGTACGTAATTGGGTTTGTGCGAAACGATTTACCGATGCAGACCCATGCAGGGGTTACAAGCGCGATTACGTCACGGGGTAGATTAGATCATTGGTTGTATTTAATAACCCAGGGGTTTATTTTAGAGAGCACCGCAGGACCGGGCCAGGTTTTTAAAAATAACTATATGAAACTTTGAGACTTTATGAAACTTGAAACTTGAACTTTACGAAACTTGAACTCTACCGGTAGTAGCACCTCGAATGGCTATACGGCTAGACACGGTGATTGGGGTTGGCCTTGAATCCCACTAGGGAAACTCAGTCATCTACTGGAACATCCTGTATGTTTCAATATCGTCGTGTAGCATTGTTAAGTCATAGATGGGCTCAATGCACAACCGATGACAAGCAGTAGAAACAAAACTGCAGATTGTATACCAATCCTGTGTTAACATTTATATTATTACAGTAATACTACATTCTCCTCTATACTCGTCTCTATTCCTCGTCATTAATCTTCTTCATCCGAGCAATCTTCACTAACGGGGCCAACAGGCCAACATCATCGCTCTCTAATATAAACTTATCCTTTAATAATTGATCAGCATCTGCTCTCTTATTAAAATCAACTTGTAAACACCACGATAAGAACTTTCTAATATCGTAACTTAACGCTTCCGGTTCTTTTAACCTTGGTGTACCATTCGTGGCAATTAGATATAACGCTCTTAACGGTGTCTCATTCAAATATGGTGGCTCTCCTTCAATCATTTCAATCATCATAATACCAAGTGACCAAATATCAACTTTTGGCCCGTACTCCTTTCTGCTGACAACTTCCGGGGCCATCCAGTACGGAGTACCCACCATCGTGGTTCTCTTTAAATTAATTTCATTAATTTGTGCGCAGAACCCAAAATCAGTCATCTTAATATTCCCGTCAATATTCAATAAAATGTTATCACTCTTAATATCTCTATGAATAACCCCTTTGCTATGTAAAAATTTTAATCCCTTTAGGGTTTCTCGACAAACAGCCCCAATTTGTCCTTCAGTCATAACACTATGAGTAACAATCTCCGTTAATGACCCCCCTTCCATGTACTCCATAATCACCCATAAATCCCCCTTATGAAGGTATGAATCGATGAAATTAACAATATTAGGATGTTTACTGCCTTTCATCACGAGAATTTCGTTGATAATTAACTCTTTTTTAGGTTGCTGCTCTAAATTCATTTGTTTAATCGCAACAGTTTTCGAAGCATTCTTGATTTCATGAGATATATAGACTCCTCCACTAGCTCCTTGTCCAACCTTAACTAAATCCTTGTATAAAAGATTAGGATCTCCTTCACTACAAATGCTTTGTAATTTAGTAATGATTTGATGGTTTTTCCGCTTTTTATCTTCTCTTTTACGCTGAGCAATTGCTGCTGCTTGTTTGGCATCACGTACCGGTTTCTTTTTATCATCTTCTGGCCTAACTTTCGTAGGGGATTTCAATTTACCACCGTCATTAGATGGTTCAGTTGAAGGGCTCAGGACTGCTTTCGGAGGTGAAGTAGGCTTGGAGGAAGGTGGAGGAGGTACTGGTGGTGTTTGTGGTGGTGGCGGAGGTGGTGGTGCAGTCCTTGGTTTGATGTGTTTATTACCCGGTTGAGATGATGGAGGAGGTGGTGGTGGTGGTCTATGTCCTTTAAGATCCCGTTGACTAAATTCTTCAAATTTAGAACTTGGGGGAACTGGGGCAGTGGTTGGCGGTTTAGGATCTTGAACTTTCGATGCCAAAGATGCATTATGTGATTTAGATTTAGGAATACTCGTACTACTACCGCTAGGACTTTCAGCCGGAAGTGGAACGGAAATTTTACTACTCTCACTGAATTTTCTAGAACCCTTTAAGCTCTTTATAGATTTGGAAGAGAAGGACCGGCCTGTAAAACGTTTTGGTTTAGGAGAAGCAGCAGCAGTGGTGGGAGAATTAGGGCTCATTGGACCAGTTCCTGAAGGACCTGGAGTTGACGGTGGTATAGAAGGTGTACCAGAGGGAACCGGAGGTGGCCTTGGAGCAGGTCTTGAAGGAATGAATTGATGACCTGCGCTAGTACCACCAGGAGTTGTAACACCTCCATTAATACCAGGGGCCGCTCCACTAACACTAGCACTAGGACTTCTATGTGGCGTTGAAAAACTTTTAGTACTACCATTTCCATGAATTCCCGGAGTGCTAGGGGGAGTTATGGAGTTAGTGATCGATGTTGAAGAAATATTACGATCATAATTAAATTTCTTGAAAGCTTGTTCGTCAGAATTTTCTGCTTCTTGATAAAACGCCACAATATCCATGACTGCTTGTGGGTGTTGTAACTGCTCGGTCTTAGTGATCCCACTAGCACTTAAAAGTCGTTCCCATTCAATAGGTAAACCGGTATAAGACCCGTTATCGTCAACTCCAACATGGGCAACATGCTTAGCATTAAATGGAGTAGAAATCTTCATGTTAACACTTGGAGATGTAGATCCAGACTCAGAAGCTGCCAGCCTATTTTTACTAAACATATTGAAAACACCTTTGAATTTCCCACCACCGCTTTTCCGCTTTTTACTACCACTAGATAAGACCGATGAAGATGCAAGGGAATCTCTAGTGGTGATACCCATACCTAGATGTTCTCTAGGACTGGAGGTAATAGCGTTTGGGGTGTTGGCACTTCTATTATTAGGATTCATTATAGGAGTCATGGCGGCAGTTTGATGATACGATTGATTAGGGGTGGTTACAGAAGAACTGTATGCTGAATGAGGGACTACAGCCGGAGGTGCGAGACTGTTAACAGAAGCATTTCCAGTACCAGAAGCAGCACCAGAGCCGTTAGTAGAAGCAGAAGTAACCGATGCACTAGATCCATAAGATACAGGAGGAGGTGGTGGTGCTACACGCGGGCTCCGTATTACCGTAGCATTTGTACTAGCAGTGGCATTTGATGTGACCCTTTTACCATGGGTTACTTCCTCTTGTTCAGCACTGGAGATGGTACCGTTTGGATCTATTGTTCCCTGGCTCAATTCAAAAGTTTCATCATTTTCTTTATTTTCATCGTTAAAATCATCGAGTTCCATTTCTTCAGACTTGAAAGCAGAAACTCCGTACTGCTTGATATCTTCCAGGTCTTGTACACTTTCGCCATCTACACTATCGCTTGTGGCAGCAATATCGTCTATGTTTTCATCTTCTGTCGTGGTGATTTTACCAAGAGTATTCTTGAGACCCGGAGAATCCGTACTGTCCTTTCTACCAGTAGCAGAAGCAGGAACGCCAGTGGCAGCAGAAATATCAGTTGCAGTGGCAGCAGCAGTAGCAGCAGCAGCAGCAGCAGAAATAGCAGCAGTAGCAGTGTCAGTACCAGTTCCATTGCCTCCAGCACTACTAACCTCATCAATTTTGGCGTTATCAGTACTTTCTTCAAGTTTATCATCATTCAGCTCTAATGGCAATTGTTGATCCATTGTCCTATCCACTGTATCCTTGTTGCTCCTTGTTTCGCTCAATGGGCCACTTTTATCATTAACTACACTTCTTATATCACTTTTAGCACTGCGTAAACTTTTACCACTTTTGACACTCCGCAATTCATGATTAAACTGCATTGTATGCACCAGTTTTGGCAGTCCAAGTTTTGATGACAGTCCTGGGTCTAGTAAAGATTTATAAGGAGGTTGTAATCTGTTTTCAGGGTTTTCAAGCTCGTTGTCTGATTCCTTGTCTGTTTTTAAATCTTTAAAATCAAAAGTACCAGGCATTCTTGGCAAAGATGTCTCATCACTCAAGCCATCCTTGTTTTTGTTTACACCAAGATTCAAGTCATCATTATCACTATCGAAATCACTATTTTGATTTTCAACATTAATAGCATCAAATTTGGATATTGTCTCATTGAGGGGCAGACCTAAACCCTCCGTGGAGTTTAAATCCGTAGCACCTAGGCCACCTGAGCCCAATCTCGCGTCACCTGTTTTAGGCGTCAATGTCTCTTTAACCCCCGTCATATTGAGGTTGTTTATTTATACGCGTGTAACTATCACTAAAGAATGTATGGGATGGGGTTAAAATATTTTGATTCAACAAACCGCGAATTAGTCGTGCGGCCGGTCGTCAAAGTAGATATACAGGTTTGTGTTTTTTTTTTTGGTACTAACCCCAGATAAGAGACGTGAATGAGAAGTAGAAGAACAAAAGAGGAAAGAAAGAAGTAGATTAGGAGAAGGATTAAAAGACACCCTGATTTTTTTCTTTTCTTAGTGGAGTTTTAATGGAATAAAGTAGGTAGTGCAGTGATATTGTCCATTCTCGTATACTAATCTACTAGTACAAATTAAAACAATGTGCAGTCTAAGAAGATTTAACAATTATTAAAACATTTAAATTGTCTTTACTAGTACGAATATTTCTACTTATTATCTGTCTATACTATGTTACATTTAGATTGACTCTTTGAAGTCGTTCCTGCTCAATAATACGCTACTGATTGTTAGTTACTGGGATGTTACTTGAGTTCAATCATTTTACCTTATCTATTTCTCTTCCCAGTAACCATATACCCCCAGGACTCCTCGCCATACACGTATCCATTATTCCCCAAAAACTTCCCCACCCCAGTCTTAATCTTTGAATACCCACCGGCAGAATGAATTCCTCTACCGGTCACGATCTTTAACGGACCTATAAATTGGGCCAAATTCCCAAAATTATGCAATTTCCCATCCTGAATTCTCTCATTTAGTTCAGTTTCCCACCACTGTCTCACAGCACGAGCAGCTGTCGCTAGAGCCGTACTAACATCATAGTTATGAAGGTCAATACTACTGAACGGCTGAAGATCATGGACAACCTTTACAGAACCACCACCAGTTGACGTATGTGAAGAGAACTTTTTCTGAAGAACTCTCTTGCCAGAAGCCGGTACTATCACCCGACTTGATGCCCTGGTGATCCCATTCGGTGGAAGTTGAATGTTGGTCTTACTACTTTTGCGAGATGATCGACTTATGTCATCACTCCATTCTCGTGAATACGTGTACGGTTCATACCCTGCCGCAATAATCTCCCCCGTTACCTCTAAAAGTTTCCCGATATCTCCTCTTAGCACCACTAATAGCTTTTTCGTAAACGATTTGGACATGCTCCGGAAATGCGGATTATCTTCAAATAGTGCCTCTAGTTGTTGAGACTCGGGTCTGCTACTATCGTAGACGTATCCAGTATTGGTACTTGGTTTTATTCTCTGCACTCTTGATTTGCTCCGTTCTTTCCTTTCTTTCCCGTCAAGGGTAATCTCAGTTCTAATCAAATCGATTAATCCTCTTAAATAATCATCATCATTTTGACTCAAATAATTTGTACACACCAGAATATCCTGGCCTGTTAGCAGACACATTCGGTCGGCTTTTGATACGACCTTCACCGCTTGATTCTCCAGGTTTATGATTCTGGTTAGGGCCATATCAAAGTCATTAGATACATTTGCGTACACCTGGCCTAATTCTTCAAGACTTAGTTGCGGAAATAGTTCATACAACCGGTAGACGTCCAGGGGGAACATTTTTTCCTGTTCTTGTTGTTTGAAAACTGCTTCAATCAAATGCTCAAGCAGATCATCTCGATGGTTCAACATTATAGATGAGATCTCGGATTCCAGCTTTCTCGGGAAAAAATCTCTTACTAGTCGGAATCGAGATAGTTGTTCATCCAGGAGTCCCAGGAGTCCCAGAAACTCTGGGATATCTTGCGATGAAGACATCCGCTTCGACATGGTTTCAGCTGTTATTGATGAGTAAATCGCGACTTGGCTGCAAATTTAAATAGTGGCTACTATATTCAACACTCCACCTGTTGGGGTTCTTCACATTGTACTTCTTGCGCTTCTTGTGCTTCTTGTACTTTACAGTTGTATATTATAATCTACACTGCCACTTGTTTTTCAAAGGCCTCCTTAATCACTCCAATAATAGCACTACTATTTATCTTATCATTACCTCCCTTCGAAATCCCATACTCAATCTCTGAAAGTCCACTCAAAATTTGAATCTTGGTGGACTTTTCCAACTCATACTTATTTAAAATCCCCACAAACCCTTCTAATAAATCAATTAGTGCTAATCCACGAATTCTCTTAAATTTATCCAAAGTCAAGTAAGCAGTGGTCCAATCATCTTTTAGAATTGAATCCAAAACCGTTTCGATATCCTTCGGCTGGGGTGCTCCTATGCAATTATAAATCATCTCTTCATCAATTTCATCATCTGGTTTATCTAAGGACGCTTTACAACTTTGTAACACATTTAAAGCCTTTCTCATATCTCCTTGGGCTAACACTAATAATGATTCAATAGCATTGGGTTGAATAGTGATTCCTTCTTTCACAATCACATTCTTTAACCGCTCACCAATTGCTTCAGTGGCAATTGGTTGAAACCGAAATCTCGTACATCTTGAAATTAATGCTGGATTAAGTTTATGGGAATAGTTTGCTAATATACAAAATCTGGTATTTTTGGTATATTTCTCGATGATTCTTCTTAATGAATTTTGGGCTACCGACGTCATGGCATCAGCTTCATCAAGAATAATTAATTTAAATCCTTTACTGAAAATTTGCATAGTGGAAGCGAAATCTTTAATCTGATTTCTTACCACGTCAATACCTCTATCATCTGACGCATTTAGTTCCAACACCATATTCTTATATTTTGGTCCATAAATCTCTTTGGCTAACGCAATAATGGTGGAAGTTTTTCCGGTTCCTGGGGGGCCATAAAAGAGAAGATGGGGGAGCTTTCCTTCCTGAACAAATTTCCTTACAGTGCCCACGATTTCATTTTGACCATAAACTTCATCAAGACTGTCTGGTCTGTACTTTTCGACCCTGGGATGTTAGTATAGTGAGGGTGAGGCGAGATTGTTGATACATACCAAGGTAAGTTTTCTCTATTCTTCTCCATGACGCGTAGTGGAGAAATTGAGATTCTTTCAAGAAATGAGGAAGCAAATGCGAGTCTCAGTTTTAAGTGAACACCGTTCACTCTAGACTCATGATGTGGTCTAACTAATCCACTCCAATGACTTGAATATCTTTACTGCTTTTACTCTAGCTTTCTCTAGAAGCCTTTAAAGTCCATATTCCCACGTCTATTATCCTTAAATTACTAAATACCACAATATACTCACCACCACCATTCCATAGTTAACCACTGCTCGAACTCCTCCCAGAACTGTCCCCCTTTTTCCTACAAAATTACAAGTTGGAACACCGACATCTTCATCATCCCAGTAATAAGACACCAACCCTGACCGATTATATGATGGACATGCAAACCCAAAGTCAGCAGGACAGTCTCTTACTATCGCCTCACATACATTCAAACATGGAAGTATCTCGTAATACAGTAAATCCGGAGTTATAACATCATTAATCCAATCATTTCTAGAATTATTGGGCTCAATCTCCTTATAACCGGTAATTTCTCTTGTAGAACACCGAGGAATTGTTACAGCACAAAGCCAATTCTTATAACTTTCTGCACAATCTTTACAAGTTCTGAACGGCAGGAAGGCTGATTCTTGAGTAGTATCACACAGAATTTGATCCAATGCATAACTGAAGTTTTGATATACATCTCTAGCTCTATCATCGTATAACTGTCGAAGTTCATCATGAGAGTGAAGGCCACTATTAGGTACCGAATAGGCAACTTGATCACAAAAATCCAAATCAAAGATTAAATTACACGCTCCATTGTCCATGGTTCGAAATTTGAATGGCTGATATACTGCTCCCCCAAAATCATTCCCACTAAAATCTGAAATCAAATACGCAATATAAGTAGTTGATTTGTTCAAATCGGTGACATAAAATTGCTGTTGTAGTCCCCCACCACGATCAGTAAAACTGGAATCAAAGGAATATGAGTTAAAAAGGGCCGGCCCGTTTCGGATGGCACACCAACTATTATTCAATTGATCAAAAGAATTGTGATATTCTTCAGAATAAATTAAAAGTGAATACCGAGAATGGGAAATATTATAACTAGACGAGTTAAAGTTATCACTATCACTCAAATTACCCGTGACGATCAATGCAGAATGGTCATCGGTATCTACCAAAGTAGCCCACGTCCGATCGTCCCACTGAAACACCAAATTATTTTGTGAAGCTCCAATCTCATATGACCAAGTGCTGGTTTTGTTTGTGTTCTCAGGAGCTCTAACCGCAATGTACAATATCACATTACTGGTACTAATTGGTACGTCCTTTAAGGCTTGAAAATACCCATATTCGAATAACCCCATTTCCCCTAATTCTAAATTTTTAAACATACTGGAGTTGAACGAATAGTATACCGCCAAACTAGTATCATTGTCCTTAAGATTGTTCGGCTGAGAGCAAATGTTCCCCGTCAAGAAAATCAAGTACTCGTAAACATGTCCGATACCGCTTGAAGTGTTAACATTAAATGAAAAATATTGAGTCTCGGACTGGTGTATGGTTGATCTAATTGGAGTGAATTCTTGAAGACCTTCAGATCTACCGGCTCTTTTGAATACATCTTGATCTTTTTTGAAAAAGTCATCGGCAGCAATTGGTTGATCGAGATCCACTCCGAGATCGTCCCAAACATTGCTCCCTATTACCAAGGCTATTAGGTAGAAGATCAAAAGCATGAAAAATTTCGGCTGCGAAAAAGAGTCTAGAATAAATGTAACTACAATTAACAATTTAATTACTGCCTTATATATACCAATATCCTCTGGGCCTACAGGAAAAGCTTCCAGAATCTCCTACTCTTCTTCTTACTCTTATTGTGAGCATCTTCCTTTTCCTTTTCCTTTTCCTTTTCCTGTTCACGACCAAGCATATGAAGATCAGGATGAGACTTGACTGGCTCTATATTCGCAGGTGTCATCTTGGATCCTCCATCATCATTAGAAAAAGACTTGTGGAGCCGTTTAAGCTCCCTCACAGTCCTCGGTTTCTTCTCTTTTTCCTTTTCTGGTTTATCAAGTACAAATTTGAGCAGCAGCTTGGCAGGGGGCGTTGGTGATGTACCAGGCAGAGGAGACCTCAGATCTACAGAAGTCACATTGAATTGAGGTATTTGTGATGATGAAGGTGGTGGTGGTGATGTCGATGACTGTGCTTGTTGCTGTCTCTGTTTTTCCTTTAATCGTCTCTTCAACTCCTTATACGAAACTTTTGGTAAATCCGTAGCAGGCGTATCACCCATAGTCTTTATTTTTTCAAGAGGTGCCAACAAAGACTTGGTCTTGTAGGGAGAAGCACCAAAACTATTTGACCCAGTGATGGCCCTCGCAAGACGAGCACCTCTACCTTTGAAATCAGGGTCAATTGCCGTAAGGTCCCTACAGAAATTAGCCGACATATCAGAAATGGTCCTTAAAGCATCAGAAAATGAGTGTTCATCAAACTGTTCTTGTTTATTAAGTTCGAGTTTTTTATGAAGATCTTTCTTGTACGCTTGAAACGCTTTTGTAATCTCATCAAAAGAGGAATACGAGTCTCCAGAAGATATGGATTCCATTGATGCATTATCAGAAGTCGTCTTATCATCGTTTTGAGTGGGTCCACCGCTCGACTGGTCATCATTATACTCAGCACTTATAGGAGGTACTGTATTAACATTAGCCATTTTCACACTAGCAGCCCGCTTAAGCTCAGTCTTATACCTACCATTGATTTGTTTTTCAAGACCTTCTTCGAACGGGCCCATTTTAACTGCTGGTACAATTATCAATGGTAAGGGGAAATTCTTTACCAATCTATCGGTAATTCTAGAAGAAGCCCAAGATCTTAAAGGAGCGGAAGTGTTACTAGCACGAGGCTTTGCACCAGTACAAACCAAGTTTGGTTCATATAATTTGTACATCTCTTGCAAAACCGTCTTAGACTTACCCACAGCCAACTCAATAGACACCTTGGCAATCACATCAGGATTAATCACTTCCATTGCATAACTCATGATGTTTTTGGCAATAATCTTTACGAATTCGGGTCTTGTCCTTTGCCTAAGCCTCATTCTAGGAGTCTTGGCTACGTATCTTTCAGGGGAAAAGTTGGAATTTCTTCCTCTTTTCATGATATTTCTCAGATTAATTGATGACACAATTATCACCGAATCTCCATGTTGAATATATTTATTTAATACCCAATCCAATGCAACCCATGTATGTTTTCTAGCGGTTATATATACCAATATAACACGATTTGGTAATATTGGCTCAAGAAAATTATTTGCCTTATTATTCAATTTCCCCAAGTATAAGTCTTCAAATTGTTTATGGACTTTCATAAATGTGCAACCATTATGGGTAATAATAGGTTTGGTAGGATATTCCAATACATTTTTATTAAGGAGCAGACTTAATGACTTGATATCGATTGAATCTCTTCGAGGAGAAAGCAATCGATTGGGTGATGCACTAGGTGAATGAAGTGGTGAGGTTTTTGGTGAAATTCTCGATCTCCTACGACCTCTGTCTCCATCCATCTCATCATCAAACTCCCAATCGTCTATTTCATCTGCTTCTGTATCGTACGAAATATTGATGGTATCAAATGATACTCGTTTTTGGTAGTTTTTCTTAGCTTCACTTACATGATGCTCCTTATTGGGGATATGGAACTTGACACGACGATAAGTATAATCAACTCGGCTCAAGTACTCGAGAAGATCCACATCAGAGTCGGATTCAGAGTCCGACTCATTGAAACTATTAGATTTATTGTTACCAGGGGCAGAGCCTGTTAGTTTAAATGTAGAACTATTCACGTTACCATCTTGACGAGCTTGATTGTCAATTTCTACAGGGTGTATATTAGAAAGGTTGGGCAGACTTTCAGTGTGCGCAAGGTCAGGTCTCAAGCGGTCAAGAGACATCAAATGTTTCTAAGTCGATTACGGGGTGTGTAGTAATAGTATTGTATTTGCGGTGTTGCAACTGCCTAGTGGTGTCTAGCAAATTTTGCGGATGATAAGACTTGGCTGCGAATTTAAGGAATATAACAGGCTGCGAGAAACCGATAGCCAGCGCAGAGAGAGAGAAACAGAGAATGGAGAAGATAGATAAATTGTAGATTGTGCCTTATATTTAGGAATTGTATCTACGTGACTCACGGCTCCAATTTGCCTGTGATGACAAGTTGTGCCCGTTTTATGTTGCATATATATTGTCACCTCTAAATTCATATATCGAATGTCTAGATACTAATTTGGCTACTTAAACAACAGTTTGAATTTTCCTCTGTTTATACAAATCAGCTTGTAACTTCACGTACACCACTTTCGAAACCCCAATAATCACCGTTAATCCCACTAAAACCGCATTGATTGGTGTAGGGTTCATATTGAATACAGTATGTGTCCATTTATCCAAGACGCTTTGAAAGAAATTAATCACACCCGAGATACAGATAATAGCTCCGTAAACCGTACCAAAAGTATCAAATCCAAAAACTTTTGCACAAAAATCAGAAACAGCAGTATAAAAGAATGGTCTATACGCCACAAATATACAAATGTTAATCAATAAGGTAAAGAAATTAGTAGTCAACCCTAACACCCCAATAGTTAATGAAATACCCAATAATGCAACTAATACTACTAAGGTTGAACAAGAATCCAAGAGTAAACCAACAAATGGAATTGAAATGATTCCTCCTAATGGTAAGGCAACATCAAAGAATCTTGTCAATTTTTCAGAATCCGTAGCTGAGCCCAACAAATAAGTGTATTGAGTATTGATTGTCGCCACAAAATAATTTAATCTTAACATTTGAATTGTAGCAAAGGCACACATAAACCAAAACCAAGGAGTTTTCATTTGAAATCTGGCAGAATAACCATGAAGAATACCAAATATACCACCAGAATGTTCCACTAATAAAGCCTCGCCTTCTTGAGCATAAGGTTGTTTTAATGCATCCCCAATAGAGTCTCTTCTCCTAACTCCTCCTTGAAGTAATGCATCTGTTTCTCCCGCTGGTTCTGGAGTTTCTGGTTGATCATCCACGCATAAAGTTGTATCTGAACCTGTTTTGTATGAGTCCTTATTCATGAACAAAACTTGACAAACGGTGATGAAAATTGGGACTATCAAGTATAGCTTGAAAAATCTATCGAGGGTAAAAGCTCCATCGGAATTAACGTACAAAACTCTGTAACCCAAAAACACAGCGGAGGAAGCGTCGAAAGCACCGGTCAATAACGCCAAGATTGTCCCTGAATATTTAGGGAACGAGTTGGACAATTGAAATTGAGAGATAAATGAAAATGGTCCTCCTAACGCCATGGCAGCGTATCCAAAAAGATAAGGATCAAAAATATTACCAATCGAATTATTGATGGATTCAGCAAATATAAACACAAAGCATGCAAAGTACAAGCAAATAGCACCAATAAATCCACAAAATTTGGGACCAAAATTATCCAAGAGCAGACCAATTAAAAGAGCCGACACGTTGGTTACAACAGCACCAACGGTAAACATCATATTCAACTTTAAATCTTGACCAACACATTTGGCAGATGAGTCGCTGACTTCACTAACACCTATTGCCTTAGCGAGAAGCATGCTGGTCAAGCTTTGTGGTGGTGGAATGTCAAAAATTCCACCAGTTTTATCAGTGTGAGCATCACAAATATATTCATAAACACCTTGTTTAATTAATATTGGTTTCAACGCAGCAAACCCAAAAATTGGACCACCGGCTAGAAGACACCAAAATATTGCACTGGCGCATTGAATTGCACGAGTTTTGGCAGAAACCTCGTAGTGATACATTTAATTCAATAGTTATGAATTTAACCAAAATCTTATCTGGAATTCCTCTGGCATTTGTCCGGCGCTTTTCTTATCATCGAGCAGGACACGACTGCGATGAAAGAGGAATGGGTTCCTATTGAAATCGACGTATAGATAATAATACCGGTATTATTTAACTTTACGAGGTGTGGTTTGTTTCCAAGGCGAGAATGAATTACTTTTTTGCAAAAATTGACTTTTTATTGGTCGTCCGTGACGAGGTTTTAAATTGTAATCTCGATTTAATCTATGAGAGTTTAGGTGATATAGTGGATTAACTTGAACGTTTCAAAAATCTGGAAAATAATCCCTGAGATCTCGTACGGTTAAAAGATTAACTATTTACGATTTTCTATGTATACGGTGGTTTTATAACTTGTTAAATAATTTTTAACAATTTATGATGATATCGATTCTGTGATTTCTACACAACCTAACTAATTTTCACGCATAGTAAGACGAAAGACTCTTATTTTTTAATCAACTTAAATTGGACCTTCGTGATTGGAACCTCCATCATATGCTCCTCTGATCAATTCAAGTCTACAATTCTTTGTTTTTTTTTTTGGCCCGGAAAGAGCAGGTATGCGAATCAATAAAATTCAAAGTCTATGTACTATTTCCTTATTTGCAAAAATAAGCTTAACACGATCGCTGTATCTGGCAATATCCAATTTTATATGTAGTAGTCACAGTGGCCGAGTGGTTAAGGCGACACCCTGCTAAGTTTATGATTAGTGGTTAAGGTGTTGCGCATTGCGTGCGCAGGTTCGAATCCTGTCTGTGACGTTATTTTTTTTTTTGCAACCAACCAATCCTCTCGTTTAGAGTATACCAATAGTCTACAAGTTGAATGAAGACACTCATAAAGATGTATTACACATCAACTATTTAAATCACTGATCTAAATTCATCCATACATCTAAAATATAATTGAACTTTGTTTGTAAAGTTTCTCCATATTCCAAAACTCTTCCTATAGTAGAAGATTGGAAGCTTCCTACTATATCATAAGCACACCAGTAACGTTGACGAAACTCACCAGGAGTGTCGCGAGGCTTGACCCATCCGAGCTTTGGCTCTCTCTCTTCACTAGAGAATAGGGGTTTAAACAATACTGGTGGCCGTATGATAGCCAGAATATACAAAGGATTTTTTCCAATTGTTTGGTCAAACATCTCTGTGTGTTTTATTATCTTAAAATCATCTTGCGTCTCCTGGACTTCTGGTTTTAATTTAAGAGGAGGAAGTACAATATCCCTTTTATCAACATGGTTTTCAGCAGGAACGTCGAACGCTTCCTCTTTTGGGCCTGTTTTACCAATGACCTTATCGTCATTTTGATTATCTTGACTTGCATCCTGGTTTTTGTTCTCGGGTGGAATTTCTTCTGATGTACCCGGGTTCATCTGAACTTCATTAGACTGGTTATCAACATTTTCTTGAATTTGCTGTTGAACAGCTTGTTCATCGTTAGAGCTTTTTTCTTGGTTTTGTGGGATTTCATTTGTGACGTCTCCTTTATCCCCCCGAGGAGGATTATTCCCTTGGTCTGTATTTGCATCAACTGATTTCTCCTTGGCCTCTTCTTTGATTTCCTCTTTAATCGTAAACTTTTTCTCGACTTCATTCCGGAACAGCTCCAAATACATCCAATCCTCCAACTGATGCGAGGTGACATATACGAGTGTATATTCATCCTCATCACTTATTTGACCCCAAGAAGAAGAACAAATCTCATTAGAATGTGTAGCAATTTTTTGCTTATTTTCCAGCGGCGTAAGAACACCAGCAGCTGCCCCATGAAATCTGTTAAAGTTTACCTGGGGAAGAACTCCAGATATTTCAATTCCCAACCAAAAGTAATCAGCAGCTGCACCGCTTTTATTGTTCTTGAATCTGGCATCAAATAATCTATAGATTTGTAGATTACAAGCTAATAACAACCCAGATAAGTGTTTCGATTTGTTAATAGCCATAACAGTTGGATCCTGTAAACTGTTGACATTTTCCCCAAAGACCACTGCTGTTTCTGACAGACCCTTTCTTGTGCTGAAACCAAATCGTTTCTTGTCGGTATCAGAAGGCATCAAAAAGTCAGAAATAAGACTATTAACCTCTCGGTAGCCAGGTAGGGGTTTCCCTCTTTCAAAATCAAAGTGAGCTGGCTTTAAGAAGAAAAACTGCCCATTTTCTTTGTAACTCTCTCTCAGAAGAATATATTCGCCAAAATCATCAACCAAAGGGATCGCTCTATGATTCAATAAAACCACGTCTTCGAAAGAGTTAAATATACTTGCCAAACTCATGACAAACGTAGGGCTACGATACTCGTACGTTTTAGAAACCAACGGGTGTTGATACTTGTCGAGTACGTCGGTCATATCGACAAACCATAAGTCCTGTTTAGGGAAATCTTGTGGAGTTGAAAATGATTGATCGAGGCCCTCCATTTCTTTAAACTTATAATAAGTGTCTGGAAGTCCGGATATCTCAGTTCTTGCCAGATGGATTAAGAGTTTTATATCCTGTGTGGCCAATTCTTTTTTCATGTACATTATTTGGATAGGTAGTTTATTCTTTAGAACCCTTAATACCTTAATCAACCTGACGATATTAGACAATTGTTCGTATTTTGAGATATCGGGGAGAATGGGTATCACAATTCCCTTACCGTTACTCATGTTTTTCCATTTCGGTAGGAAGCAAGATTCATCATTTCCAGTTTTAGGTTTACCTTCATCATAAATAGGTACGTCACCAATTTGTAGCGACTCTCTCTTCCAATTTTCGAATTTAGGGTACTTGTTAGACAACCATGGATAGAGTTTCTTCAGGTATGAAGCACAAAATTTTGTTTCACGTGCACCCAATTCCTTCGGTTGCAAAAAACACTTACCAAAGACCCTTTTGTGATTGAAATCTTGAACAGTTTTATTTTCATAGTCTGTTAACTTTAGAACCTGTTCATTGAACGAGTCTTTCAAATTTTCAAAATCCTCCATACGAAAGCGCTGGCCTAATCTCCTAAGCTCTTGCTTTTTCCTTCGTCTTTCATGTCGAAGCCAACTCTTCTCTCTGAATATTGAATTATCAACATCAAAACTTTGAAGGTACTCTAAATCTATAATTTCCGGCCCTGGATTTCCGGGGAAAAGAGAATCCAACTCTTCAAAGTACAAAATGCACATATTGTCATTAAAGTTACCCTTTTTATCTAGGTTTTCCCGTTTTTTAATTGAATCATAAATTGGATTTCTATATGAGTCTCGAAATTTCATTATATCGAGGCTTTGTAGTTGCTTGACTTCAGGAACAGAAGCAGTAGTACGCGTTCGAATTAAGTGAATAAGGAGACACACCACTATAAGCGATAGTATTCCAACTTTTTTCTGTCGAAAGAGCCCGTTGAATGCAACGGCTTGGACGTCCGAAAGGAAGGTCATCAGTTGAAGAACCCGATCTAGGAAGTGCTCAAACGAGACTTCAGGTACAACGTGCGAGAACCACCTGTCTAGAAATATCTAAAGATACGTAACAATGTGGGGAGAGAGGGGACAAAACGTTAATGGGTGAAGGGAATACCAACCTTGTAGAGGGAAATAGTTTCCAGATAAATTAATTAAAGTAAGAAGAAGCGTACTCGTTATAATCTCGTTTATATATACACAGGTATCGTGATGTAATCACTGGTACTACACATACTCTACCAAAGAACGCAAAGTTCTCCCTGACCTCCCTGTCCTCTTTAGTTTCCCTAATTTCTTCCATGCTCCTCCGTTGGCTTTTGTTCCCGGCTTACTTACCGATTTTAACATTCTGAAACACCTTATCCAATTCATTCATCTCTGGTTCCGAGCTAGGCTCCGGACTTTTTTCAATTTTGTTAGGAGTCATGATACTGGAATCAAAACCTGGAGCCACCTGAAGTTTTTTCTGTGCTAGCCATTTCTTATACTCCTTTATTTCTTCGGAGTTATCTCCATACAATTCCTTTTTACGTTCAATTCTTTGAACCCAATCCTCAAGATCCTGCTTCGACAAGTTCAATTTCGGAGGTTTGGTGCTGGAAAGCTTTGGAACAAGCTTGTTATAATTTAAATTAAGGGTAACGGGTTTAGGAGGTTGGAAGACAGGATTCTTAATTAGTGGAATTTGACTCAATATTTTATCGCCTACGTTAATAAAAAATTTCAGTTAAACACAAGATAGCAATTTCCAGCGGTGCTGGATGTACCACAATCTTGATAGAATCATAACCTTGATACTATCCATAATACATACTCTCCATATTCCTACAGTTAAACTCACACTTATGCGCATTTTTTTTTATTGTGATAACTATTGTACATACTCTATTCCTTATAATGACGAATAAGTATATAAGCATTTTCTTGCTTCAAATTCGACAACGACCTATAACCACCTTCCAAACATAATAATAACCCTCCAAATGAAATATATACGGCCATTTTATCAGTACTACTGCTCTCTTCAAACTTATAAACAGTTCCATACATTACGTAGTCATAATCATCGGCCAATGATCTTTCGGAGCTCTTAGGTGGTCTCCAACTACCGTTGGAAGTCAACATAGTACTTTCGTTACCTAAAGATGAGGCCAATGCAATAGTTAAAGAATCATTATCATTAACAGGGAAAAGTTCACTATTTATATCTAAAGTGATCTTAATATCCTGGGAAGTGGAAGATTGTCCTGTTATACGAGATACCTTGTTGTATCTTGCGGCGTCCACGGACTCCACGTTGAACATGTCTTCGAATAGGATGTTACTGGCCATGATGGAGCACTGAAAATTATAAATTTTTTTTTTCACTTCGCGATGAAATCCCAATTGGGAAATCCAAACATAAATAGGCCGCAGGTAATTATAGAAAACTACCACTAAGTACTTTTATAGTAAACCTGACTAAAGAAGTACCTGGATATAAGACTTGGTAATCCACCGAATACCTCACATACTTTCACATTCGCTGTGCCTTTGAATAATCAGGCCTTCTTTCTTTTCGTTCTGTTGTTCTTGAATCATGAAATTTGACAAGGATGTTGCTTTCAGAGTAACCACATTTATCACGAGTATAATTTTTGTAGTATTCTTGTGGCAGAAATTCCAACCAGATATGGGACAAGATGGCATAACACAGGATACTTTTGGGGATGTTATTCGTGGGATCAATAGTTTTAACGAGGTTCAGATGGATCAACTATACGAGGCTTTGGGTAAAAGGGATGTCATGAAAAGAGATGACAAAGATGACAACAAGGATAAAGATAATAAGGATAATAAAGATGATAAAGATAGTAAAGATGACAAAGATAGTAAAGATGACAAAGATAGTAAAGATGACAAAGACAATAAAGATGACAAAGATAATAAAGATGATAAAGATGATAAAGATAATAAAAATTCTACCCCAAAGAATAACGATATTTCAAAGCCATTGGATATGACTGTGGTTAGAGTATTTATTGCTTTTGGAGGAATCCTCTTTTTTAACCTTTTTGCTATCACCATCCATCACATTTATATGAAACTCAGCAGTACTCAAAAATCATACAGAACTGTAGAGCACAATTTGTCTCCTTTTTAAAGAAAAAAAATTAAATATAAAATTAGTTAACAATAGGACCGAAGTTATGATATAGTATTTTAAATAAAGAATGTATCCTTTGATAACACCTGAATGTCCAATAAAAGAGCTTGGTGTTCCAATATTGTTACGGGTAAACCCGACCTTTGTTATCACTCGCACTCCTGTACACTGCTTCCTTTAAGTAATGCCTGTTATCTGCGCTTTCTCGCTTTTCAATATTCCTCAACCTTGCTATGAAAGATACCCCATCCATTCAACGAAGGTTTGCTCAGATTCTCTGCTCGATTGCTTGGTGTCTTGTTGCTGCAGGTCCAGTCTTTGGTTTTGCTGCTTTAAAACCGATCCTTATCGACGAAGGTATTTATTCTGATAGATGCGACCTTCACGGCCAACTGTCTAAGACATGCGTAGACCAAGATTTATCATTAAATTTTTTGTTTACTGTTGCTTGTATGGTAACCAACATTAGTGCTTTACCTGTTGGTTCAATATTAGACTCCTATGGACCAAAAGTCACCGGAATCATCGGTGCTATGGTACTTTTCTTGGGTAGTTTATTCTTGAAATTTGGACATCAAGTTTCCGAATTTGTGGATCCTTATCTTACAGGGTACACGTTATTGGCATTAGGTGGGCCGTTTGTGTTCATTTCTTGTTTCCAATTGGCCAATAGTTTTCCTAAAAATTCCGGTTTAATCTTGGCCTTGTTAACTGGAGCCTTCGACTCTTCTTCTGCCTTATTCTTACTTTACAGACTCTTGTATACCAATGTGAAGAAAGTAGCCATCTCCACCTTTTTCTCATATTATTTGGTAGTACCTGTTTTTATCCTTATTTGTCAATTGACTATAATGCCTCATGATTCTTATAAAACTGTTGGAACTTTGGCAAAAATTGCTGAAACCGCTATTGACGAAACTGGAAAACCATTAGATACGGACTTATTACACCCAGGAGACAGAGATGAAAGTGCTGTAGATGTCACACAGCCTACTATTTCCGAAACTACTTCCCTTTTAATGAGAAGTGCTTCCTCTAATAGAAGAGATTCTGTCATGTCTAGAGCTAGTTTTGCGTCCAGAAATTCTGTCAAATCTGTTTATGAACAAGAAGCAGAGGACAAACTTATTTCCAGTACTGGTGGAATTTTTGGAATTATGCACGGTTATACCATAAGTGAACAATTGAAGTCCTCGTGGTTTATTTTAATGGCACTTTTCACTACAATTCAAATGCTTAGAATTAATTATTTCGTGGCTACAATTAAAAGTCAAGAAGAATTCCTTTTTAAAGACCCGGAACTCGCTACTACCATTAATCATTTCTTTGATATTGCATTACCGGTTGGAGGGTTATTATCGATCCCATTTATCGGATTGATTTTGGACAATTTTACCACCTTAACGATCTTGACTATCCTTACCTTGGTTTCTGTAGTCATTGGAATTATGGGCATTTTATCTTGGTTGCCAGGTACTTACTTTGGAATTATGTTATTGGTGTTATACAGACCATTTTACTATACTGCTGTTTCAGATTTTTGTGCTAAAGTGTTCGGATTCGAAACTTTTGGAACCATTTATGGGTCAATAATTTGCTTTTCCGGTATTTGTAACATTCTACAACAAGTAATGGATAAGGCAACACACGAATACTTTGGTATGGATCCAACTCCGGTAAACTCTATCTTGACGATCCTTACAGCTGTTCTTGGAGTCACAATCATTCAATTTGTGAAAAACCAAGAGAAGTCCCTAAAACGTAGAAGCTTAGAATTGGAAGCCCAGGACGCTTCGATTAGAGGCATCCCAAACTAAATAGATATCAGCATTGATAGTAAAACTTTTGTATCTTAATTAATAATCGATCTTTTATTTCTTACTCTTTCTTTTCCATCATTTCTTACATTATCATTATATAATAGTAGCTATCGTTTTTTCTTCAAATCAGGGTCCATTGCAACGAGTTCAGGAATTGTGGCCACTTTTGTCGTATCACCGTTGTTCACCACATTCTTTTGGAACGGGAGTTTTGAATCTTCTGGATTTGTACCAGCTCTCGTAAAAAAATTGGTTGTTGTACTGTCAGATCTGGGGTCCGTAGAAGCGCTAGAACTTGTGCTAGTGTTAGTGGTGACATTCACATACAGCCTCCGTTTGGGCCATGAATCCATCATTTCTTCTTTTCCTTCTCTTTCTTCTCAAGTTCTCTTCTCAGCCCCTTTAACAATTCCAAATGTCCAACTCTGCTTGATACTAGTTTTTCAGTATTAGTGATCAATTTAGAGTGGTGTGTTTTTACGAGGTTTGCAGTTAAATCTCCCTTCTTTGACTTGTAAACTCTAGGGGAAGCTTTCTTTGGGTTAATCTGTTTCTTAGTCACTCTGGCAGGTGCCTTGTTCTTTAACTTTAAATTCCCTTGTGCCATTTAATAATAAGTTACCACTAGGCGCGATGAGATTGGAAAATATATTTTATCAATGAGGCGCCGCACACGACCAACCTGACTCTTGTTAAATTAATTGAATTACAATTTGAGATACCCAATTTATAAAATTCTTCCCAACCAACCTTTATCCTTGATGTCTGATAAGTTTCTTGTTTTACCAGGACCAAATGTTTTGTCGAAGTTTCGTGTCCAGAACTTCATCAAAGAAATCGAGTCCAAATTTCAGAAATCTGCTATAAAACTGGTAACTTCAAGCTACACTCACTACATCTCATTGAGGACTACTCCAACTCATAATCAGTTGAATCTTTTAAAAACTTTGTTGGACTATGATTCTCCAGTAGAAAGTCATAGATTTGACTCCCACACAGACGAAAAACAACTCATCGATACTTTAACCCAATTGTCAGTATTGAAAGGTGATGATCAAGCCGATCAATTTACCCTTAAACCAAATACCTATTTGATCAGAATTTTGCCCAGAAGTGGTACCATCTCTCCTTGGTCATCAAAGGCCACCGACATTGCTACTACTTGTGGCTTATCAGATGTTGTTGAGAGAATTGAAAGAGGATTGTCTATCTTGATCGAAACCACTGAAGATTTCAATGATATCAATGGTGAATATTTGACCTCTGTCTACGATAGAATGACCCAATCTTTATACATAAACGAACAATTACCAAAATACAACGATTTGTTCGAACATCACCAACCTAAACCTTTGGTTCATGTCAACTTATTGAGTGGATCCGAAAATTTGACCAAGGCTAATAAGGACTTGGGTTTAGCTTTGGATAAAGGAGAAATTGATTACTTGATTAATGCTTTCACCAATATTATTGGAAGAAACCCTACTGACGTGGAATTGTTCATGTTTGCCCAAGTCAATTCCGAACACTGTAGACACAAGATCTTTAATGCTGATTGGACTATTGACGACATTCAAAAGGATATGTCTTTGTTTAAAATGATTAGAAACACTCACGCCAAGAACCCACAATACACTGTTAGTGCTTATTCTGATAACGCTGCTGTTTTTGAAGGCCCTGAAGGTTACGTCTTTACACCTGACTTCAAGACCAAACAATGGAAGAGTATCAAGGAAAATGTTCACACTTTAGTCAAGGTCGAAACCCATAACCATCCAACTGCTGTGTCTCCTTTCCCTGGTGCTTCTACTGGTTCTGGTGGTGAAATTAGAGATGAAGCTGCTGTTGGTAGAGGTTCCAAATCTAAGGCTGGATTGAGTGGTTTTTCTGTCAGTGATTTAAATATTCCAAGCTTACCACAACCTTGGGAATTAAATGTTGGTAAGCCAAACCACATTGCTTCTTCCTTGGACATTATGCTTGAAGCACCAATTGGTTCTGCTGCTTTCAATAACGAATTCGGTAGACCTGCCATTAACGGTTACTTTAGAACCTTGACTACAGAAGTGAAGAACTCTAAAGGTGAGACTGAAATTAGAGGTTTCCACAAACCAATTATGTTGGCTGGTGGTATGGGTGCCATCAGACCAGGGTTGGCTTTAAAAGACACCAGAATTACACCTGGGGCTAAATTGATCGTATTAGGTGGTCAATCTATGTTGATCGGTTTAGGTGGTGGTGCTGCCTCTTCTATTTCTTCTGGTGAAGGTTCTGCTGATTTAGATTTTGCTTCTGTTCAAAGAGGTAACCCAGAATTACAAAGAAGAGCACAAGAAGTCATTTCTACTTGTGTTTCCTTAGGTAAGGAGAACAATCCAATTCAATCCGTCCATGACGTTGGTGCAGGTGGTTTGAGTAACGCTTTACCAGAATTGGTTCACGATAACGACTTGGGTGCCAAGTTTGAATTGAGATCTATATTAAGTTTGGAGCCAGGAATGTCTCCAATGGAAATCTGGTGTAACGAATCCCAAGAAAGATTTGTCTTGGGAGTTGCAGAAGAAAATGTTGAAGAATTTAAACAAATTTGTGAAAGAGAAAGATGTCCATTTGCAATTGTTGGTGAAGCTACCGAAGAAAAGAGATTGATTTTAACTGATTCTTTATTGAACACTACTCCAATTGATTTAGATATGTCTGTTTTATTCGGAAAGCCACCAAAAATGTCAAGATCTGCAACTACTGCTCCATTGAACTTACCAGCAATCTCGTTGGATAATATTTCCGTTTCTGAAAGTATTGATAGAGTTTTACAGTTACCAGCCGTTGGTTCCAAGAACTTTTTGGTGACTATCGGTGATAGATTTATTACTGGGTTGGTTGACCGTGATCAAATGGTTGGTCCATGGCAAGTCCCAGTTGCAGATGTTGGTGTCACTAACACCTCATTGGGTGAAACCATCTTGTTGACGGGTGAAGCATTGGCCATGGGTGAAAAACCAACCTTGGCATTGATCTCTGCTGCTGCTTCGGCTAAGATGTGTGTTGCTGAATCTTTATTGAATGTCTTTGCTGCTGACATTCCTTCCTTGGATACCGTCAAGTTATCTGCTAATTGGATGTCTGCTGCTTCCCATCCAGGTGAAGGTGCTAAATTATACGAAGCTGTTCAAGCCATTGGTTTAGATTTATGCCCTGATTTAGGTGTGTCTATTCCTGTTGGTAAAGATTCCATGTCCATGAAAATGAAGTGGGACGATAAAGAAGTCACTGCTCCTTTGGCTTTAACGGTTACTTCTTTTGCTCCAGTAGACAACACTTCCAATACTTGGACTCCATTATTACAAAAGAAAGACGACACTGTCTTGGTATTGGTAGACTTGGCTGCTAAGGTCCAAAAATCATTAGGCGGCTCAGCTCTTGCTCAAGTTTATAACCAGGTTGGAAACTCTGCTCCAACTGTCCACTCCAACAAAGAATTGAAGAGCTTCTTAGAATCTTTAATTGTCTTACACAAAAATTTTGATGTTTTAGCTTACCACGATAGATCTGAGGGTGGTTTATTCACCACTGTTGCTGAAATGGCTTTTGCTGGTAGAACTGGTGTGGAATTGAACTTGGTTGGTGCCAACGAACTTGTCGAATTATTCAACGAAGAATTGGGTGCTGTCTTCCAGATTGAGGCCGGCAAATATCAAGAATTTGTTAAGGTCTTCGAAGCCAACGGTATACCATCTGATTACATTTCTGTCATCGGTAAACCAGTATCTGAACAAAAGTTGACAATCAACTTCAACGGAAACAAGGTTTACGAAAACACCAGAGCTTCTTTGCAACAAACCTGGACCAAAACTTCATTTAATATTCAAAGCTTGAGAGATAATCCAGTTACTTCTAAAGAAGAATTTGATTCTATCAAGGACGATGCTGACCCAGGTATCTCATTCCAATTATCATACAAGGTCAATGATGATTTGGGAATCAATAAACTCACAAAGAAGCCAAAGGTGGCCATTTTGAGAGAACAAGGTGTCAACTCTCAACAGGAAATGTCCTGGTCTTTCCAACAAGCAGGGTTCGACACTTATGACGTTCACATGACTGATATCTTGAGTGGTAGAGTCTCTCTTAAAGACTTTGTTGGTTTCGCCGCCTGTGGTGGTTTCTCTTACGGTGATGTTTTAGGTGCTGGTGCTGGTTGGGCCAAATCTATTTTGTTCAACGATTTGGCCAGAAAAGAATTCGAAGACTTCTTTGCCAGAGACGACACCTTCGCTTTTGGTGCTTGTAATGGTTGTCAATTCTTGAGTAGAATTCAAGAATTAATCCCAGGTACTGATAACTGGCCAACTTTTGAAAGAAACGCCAGTGAACAGTATGAAGCTAGATTTGTCATGGTTGAAGTACCAAAGGGACAAACCAATTCTATCTTCTTGAATGGCATGGAACTGTCTAAATTACCAATTGCTGTTGCTCATGGTGAAGGTAGAGCCAGTTTTGCCACCACAAATAGAAAAACGGCTTTCTCTAGTGACAAACAGAGTGTTATTAGATACGTCGATAACTATGGAAACCCGGCTACTACCTACCCACTCAATCCTAATGGATCTCCCGACAGCATAGCTGGTATTTCTTCTGCTAACGGTAGAGTTTTAGCCATGATGCCTCACCCAGAAAGAGTCACCAGAAAGGAATCCAACTCTTACTATCCTAAAGAGCAAGCTGAAGAATGGGAAGGATACGGACCATGGATTAGATTGTTCAGAAACGCCAGAAAGTGGGTTGGCGATGACTTTTAAATAACAATTAAATGTAATGTATAATAAACAATAGTGTCGAATAAACAAAAATATAAAATAAACAAGACAACTAGACATATAAATATTGTTGTGTCAATGTATACCCTGTCTGTATATTCTGTATATTGGCTGCAAACTCCTGTGCGTGTCCTTCACAGACTCTCACACGACTGGCTTTTTTTCTGTAAAAATTATAATTCTCCACACACGACTGGAGATGAAAATTTTTTTTCAACTCTTAAGCTCAAGGTGCAAAAAAAAATTTTTCACTTCCATATAACTAACAAAAATAAAAATGGTTAACGCTATCTTATCCAAGAAGAGAAAATTAGTAGCTGACGGTGTCTTCTACGCTGAATTAAACGAATTCTTCACCAGAGAATTGGCTGAACAAGGTTACGCCGGTGTTGAAGTCAGAAGAACCCCAACCAAGTTGGAAATTATTGTTAAGGCTTCAAACCCACAAGGTGTTTTGGGTGAACAAGGTAGAAGAATCCACGAATTAACCTCTTTGATCTGTAAGAGATTCAAGTTGGCTAAGGAAGGTGTTGTCATCTACGCTGAAAGAGTTGAAATCAGAGGTTTGTCCGCTGCTGTCCAAGCTGAAGGTTTGAAGGCCAAGTTATTGAGTGGTTTACCATTCAGAAGAGCTGCTTACGGTGTCTTGAGATTCGCCATCTCTAACGGTGCTAAGGGTGTCGAAGTTGTCATCTCCGGTAAATTGAGAGGTGCTAGAGCTAAGGCCCAAAAATACGCTGACGGTTTCATGATCCACTCTGGTCAACCAACCAAGGACTTCATTGATGTTGCTATCAGACACGTCTTGATGAGACAAGGTGTTTTGGGTATTAAGGTTAAGATCATGAAGGACCCAGCTCAAAACAAGACTGGTCCAAAGGCTTTACCAGATGCTGTTAAGGTTGCTGAAGCTAAGGACGATGAAGAAGTTATTTCTGCTCCAACTGTCAAGTCTTACGTCCAAGTTGAAGAAGAACAACCACAAGAAGCTGCTGCTTAAATATAGTGTTATTGTAGAATAATATACTTATAATAATTCCTATTTACAAGATTATTTCACTCTCCTAACAAATGAAGATTCTTTTAGTAGTTAATTTCGTTTTGGAGATTTCCTGTTTTAACAAGCTCCCAAAAATTCCCTAAATCTGTTAAATCTAGAGATTCAGTAACACTAAATCCTTCTTGCTCAAGACTAGCGTATTTTTGCATTAATTTAAGGGAGATCTTTAAAATGGTGCTTTCACAGAATCTATCAGTTATTTGATACTTACTAAAGTCTTCTTGGGCTATGGATGAAAGTATGTCCCGATGTATTAGATTCATTTTCCAAGCCCTGTAGTACTTTGGTATCAATTTATACTGGTAAAAAATGTGTAACATGATATACGATGAAATCCGCTCTACCTTGAATAATACTCCTCGGTTATGCTCAAGTGAACCCATCGCTCCGAGTCTAGTCATAATTCCGACGTTAATTAACAATATCTTTTCAACCAAACCGTTAAGCTCGTTACTTAGAATAATACTGGTACATGAACTGTTTTTAGCTAAGGATGGTATTATCTCTTGGTAAATTGTACCGAACAATAGTTCTAAATAAATATTAGACTCGTTAGATCTATTCAATGCAACAAATATTAAGTAAAGGTGGTAAATTACTGAAACTTTACATGATTTCAAAAGAATAAGACACTTGAAATTGTAAACCTTAAGTAAACTATTATCCAGATTTAAGTTGAGAGCTTCATTAGCTTCATCAAAGATCTTTAAAAGCTCATCTTTACAGTTAAATATATCAAGATTCCTCAATGCCTTTTTGAGCTTTGCAAGAAAAACTAAGATAGATGGGACATCTTGGAATACTTTAAAAGGACCATCAATAAGTTGATCAGGTGTGACTATAGAAGGTGAGTCAAACACACACTCACAATCAAATCTTACTGAAAGACTCAAGTTCGTTTCTAATAAGAATAGCCAAACCTTATTCAGTGGACGAGTATTTAATCCTAGATTAACAGCAGTTCGTATCAACCTCAAAGATAAATCATTCATCACATCTGAGGGATAAAAGTCAGGTGAAACATACTGGTAAAAGAGGATCAAGACCCCCAAACGAAGTACCCAAAAATTCTCCGATTCAGGGGCTGTATTTTTTTGATAGAACAGGTAAGCTGCTTCTACCAATTCGCTGGGTATCTCATGAGTCCATCGGATTTCGTCTGAAATATATGAAAGTCTCATTATCACTATCAATAAATACACAATTATTAAATCATCGTCTGAATTCACAGATAAAGAAGTAATTTTGTTTGGGTCAGTAGAATTGATTTCTAATAACTTAAAGCATATGGTTTTGAACTCAAGTTCATTGATGACGGGTACAAAAGGTTGAAGTCTTCTGAAGAAGTAGTTAAGAAGGCTATTGACAACGTTTAAAGGAGGTAACCCTTCACGTACGAACTCCACTAAGTCTTCATCCAGAAGCACTTTGGATCTTCTAGTAAATTCCACTCCCGATTCTTCCAGTTGATGGTACTTCAAAAACAAATCTAGACCGTCGAATTTAACCAAACTTCCTTTGTCAAATAGGTCCTGCTCCTTTGTAGGAGTATAGTAGTTTTGGTAGAATGTGTAAAGTATTCTATCATGTGACAAAATTGCATCGGAGGAGAACCGGATCTGTTTGATATGATTCCCACTGAACCTACCTTGTGTAGAGTCCGCAATATAATCTTGGAGAGAGTAATTAGTAAATATTCCATCGTTACTGGACTTATCACTCCACTTGTCATTCAGCTCTGTGTGTTGACCGGGGTATTCTTCGAAATGTCCCAAATTAGCATCATCAAAGAAATGCCCAAGTGTATACTCCTTATAGGGACCATTATAATTTTGTAGATCAGGTTTCCTGTCGATTTCCGCCAACAATTGCAGAACATCTGGTTCCGATAGCATACTGTTTGTACCCTCTAGAGGCACCGCTAGTGAGGGGTCAGACTGCAACTTAGTCAGGTACATTGAAGGAGTTAAGTCAAACTCAAGACTTGGCAACCCATCTTGATCAATTTCGAGATGAGTCTCAATTTCATCTAGTTTATCGATAAAACCCCCAATAATATATTCACTTTTATCTGAGTCTATCCGTTTGGAAAGGCTTAATATTTTGTTATTAAACGTGGTTAATTGACTAAGAAATCCATCGTCTACATCGTTATTATATTCACACCTATCATTACCAAATTTAATACAACTGGAGCATGGATAACCTTTATCACAACGAATTTTTCTTTTACGGCAAAAGTTGCACACCTTTATAGGTCTCTTTCGTTTAAGTGACTGTGCGGACATGCCTAACTCACTATACCTGGAACCTCAAAACTCTGACCTGCAGAATCAAAACCGGTTAATATACTGCTTGCGAAGAATTTCAAAAGTGGGGAAGGGACGGCCGTAACACTAAACAAGAAGAGAAGCAAAAATTAAAAAGAAAAAAAAAAACATTAAGTCATGTGTTTGGGTTTGACGTGATGGCTGGTGATTGAAAGACCACTCGTGCCGAGTATGAATGTTCTATTTTTATTTTTTTTAACAGTATGTGAAACTTGCATGTAAAGCAATAGGACCCTTTGCAAAAAATACCCGTTGAGAGTTTGATTAGTCAGAAAATAAAAAAACGGTTAACGATTCTCAATCAATGGTTCACAACTTAACAAAGATTGGAAAGTAATACTTGATAGCTTACCATGTGATACAAAGTTTGCATTTTTGGTTATTGGTTGTTTTCTCTAACAGGCCATATCACCTTGGAGATTAAATATGCTGTGGTAGTGGGTGCTTGATATACAGGATTCAAAATCTCACAAACAAACATTAGCTGCAAATTAAATAAGAGTTTTTGAGCAAACAGAGGGAGCTTTCCTTACTATAGGTGATGTAATAACTAGCGTTCAATGGGAATTAAATGAATTCATTGGTTCTTAACTAGATGAATGAGAGGTTCCAATAATTTTAAATATTAGATTAGAATTGTTCCATTAAATAATTATACGGCAGTCTAAACAGAGAAGAAATCCTTCACAAGGTTTTGTAAATGATGGTCCAGAGGAATTTCAGGGATTGAAAACTTTTTCAGGTCATCCCCTAAAATTGTATCACTGAGATGGTCATTCTTGGCGTGTTCAGGAGAACCTGATGGGTATAATGTGTCGATACTGTTTCTATTCATAGCCCTGACTAGAACCCAAAGCCAGTCGTTGTTCTCAGGAACTTCGTCTTCTAAGCCACCGAAGACAGAAGAGTTTGAAGATTCAATGTCAGTTCTTATTGTATTGATTATAGCATCAACTGCATTCGGCGTGAGACCAAAATTGTCTGTTGGGTCAATATCTTTAAATTGTTTACCAAATTCTGGAGTTTGAATTTCTTGCCATAGCAAGGAAAGAACTTTAGCATTTTTCCAAGCGTAGTAGTATCTATTTCCGAAAACTTGCAAGCATTTAATAAAGTTATTGGTAGCGTTACTCAATAAACTGTCAAGCACCAAAATATTTGAATCAAGTTGTAAATAAGGAGGAAAAGTTCTGTTTAGAATGATTTTGATTCTTATCAATATGGTGAAGTTGACCAAAGTGGCAAGATGTATTAAGTTGTGCATACTGGGTGTTGCGACCATTTCACACATTGTATCTACACCGCTCTTGTGTCTTTTAATAACATCTTCCATGATTGTGTAAAACCTGTTGTAAAAATTAGCTAGTGCCCTAACAGTATAGAATAGACTCTTTTCATGCTGTCCAATTTTCCGGTAATAGACGGAAAAATGATAATTTAACGCCATGTTTGTCCTGCAAACTTGGCAAAGGTACTTTGTTTTAAATGTCTTTCTATAATAATCCACAAACCCTTGATTTCCATCTATGGTAAGTATATGAGCAGTAGATTGGAATTTTTTCTTTGAAAAAATATGGAGACATTCCTGTCCTAAATCACTTATTTTTTCAACAGAAAAGTTGTTATTTACGTCCGCAAGTGCATTGAACACTTCAACCATTGGTGCATAATCTTTCAAAAACCCGTTGAGCACAGCACAAACTATCAATTCTAACCGTTCATCTTTGACGTTATGATTATTTTCGGTTACGAACGGCTCTTTAGCGTCAATTGAAAAATTACTTATTGTACTAGGATCGCCACTTGAGAACGAAGTAGAGACCTCCAAACAGTACAAAACACTCCATACTTTACGAACAAGGTGGTTGGCTCTTTCATCTTCGAAAGCTCCTGCAAACTTATCTGGTTCTCTGTGAAGCCCCAAGGAATATGCCATTTGTACCAAAAGGGCCGAAAACATTCTTGGTTCACAAGACTCTAAGTCATCACCATACTCAGGCCCATACATTTGATAGTATCTGATCAACAAGGCAAATTGTAAGACGACTAAGTTCGAGCTGGTGACGAGGTTGAACAAGTTTAAACAAGTATGGGCAACATTAACCGCATCTAATCGTATAGGGTTATTCAACATATATCTCATCTCTACATCAGCCGGAAACGTAGAAGTACTATGTAATATCTCTTGATTAGCTGTTTCCAAATTGGATAAAAGGGATATGTATGAGAATCTCATAACTAACAAGAGAGTCCCTATATAAGCAAAGTCCAATTTTTTTTCAACATTGATGAAGGACACAAGTTCTTCACTGGCGTTTCTTGGACCTAGAAGTCTCTCAACCTGACTACAAAAGTCTTCTTCATCCAAGACTGGTAAGAATGGATAAATCTTTTTGAAATATCGATCCATTAATGCCCAAATAAGTTTTCTAGCGGGTAAAACAGCAGCGATTTTATCAATCAAATCACTTTTGATGATCTCAACTTCACTCCCCACGGAAAAAAGTCCTAAATTTCTGGCTTTTTTACTAAGTTCCAGCCTTTTTTTCTCGTCCATAACACGGAAATTCTTTATGTCCTTTTCCAATTGACCTTCTGGTTCGAAAGAGCTCATCAATTTATCCTGACCCACAGAGTTATTAAAGCCAGAGTAAAGGGAATACAACATACTGTCAGTTTGAATAAGCAGACAAGCGGTAAGAGGACTATGCTGATATTCGCCTGGAGTGTGATGAACCCGAACAAAATCGTGTAATTCAGATAAGTTGACTTTATCATCGTCATGATCCTTGTGCCCAATATTTTGCCTAATAGCTTCATCTGAAATCTGCGAGCAACGGGTAATGCCGTTTCCCTTGGACCCAGGCGATGATTTATCAGACCGAGAGACGGCCTCGGGGATAATAGGAGACATATTAGAGCCGTTACTCAATTTAGACTCTAATTCCATGGCTTTTGCCATGAGAGTTTTGATGGTATACTTCTCATCTTCTGTGGCCTTTTTCTCTTCTTTATGGCTTGCATAAGAGCACTCATGGACACCATGCTTCACGCAGTTGGAGCATGGTCTTTGTTTGTCACACTTGACTTTCCTCAGACGACAGAAATGGCACACAGACGTAGGCCTTGATCGTTTTATGACCATGCTAGTGTAGGTAGTGTCGAGTGCGAGCAGGTTTTCGATTTGTGGGGGTCTACCAACTCGCGGTAGTTATTTTTTTTCCTGAGAGACTTCACGTAAAACATTTCACTATACACAGATGATTTTTTTCTATTTACAAATATTTGACTCATTTGGATCCAGTCCAAGTACTCGAATCCAGACCGTATGGATATTGTGACGAGACAATTGGCCCATACTTGCCCATTCCATCTTCAATAATGGCGGGTAATTCATCAATCTCTGAATCTGACTCTTCTCCATACTCTACCAATTTTTGATATAACATCGAATTAAGTTTATGGAGCCTCCAGGAATAGAAAGCTTGCCCGGAGAGCTGGTACAAGTAGTCCATGAATAGATGGTAACCTTTAGCGATCGCAAGTCTTGTCCGACCACTTGTCCTAGCCATCATAATAAAGTGCATTATAACCACCTTATTTATAACTGTTTGTATTGCCGGGTACATCGACAATTTATTGATTGATTCTTCGTACAATTTAGGGTCTAGGGATGTCATTGCCTTCATAATATCCGCAAGAATAGAGAGAAAATCCCCATAGATAGTTCTAAAGAGATCCACGGCAATACTTCTAAACTTCTCCATTCTTCCATGCTTGTGCATATGTTGGAGTAGTTTAGCTCTCACTGGTACTACAGTACAAAGATTTTGGAAATAAATTCTGGCCCAAAGTGATTTCGTATAATAATGTTGTGGGTCTGCTGCATGATCAAAAAGTTGTTGGTTAGCTTCTGGCTCTGCTAGTAGTGATTCCCCATAAAGTGGAAATTTAGACTTTATATTCTTCAATGAATAAGATTTGCTCACATCGAGGAAAATTTTGGAAAATTGACGGATCTGGTCAAATTTGTTGGCCGCATATCCACCAATTGTGATTGCTACCTCTTCAAGTTCAGGGTCAGCATTGTTGGAGTTGAAGGAATTAATATACGGAACTTTGGTATCAAATTGAAATTTCAGACTACTTGTCATTTGACCTGACAAACTAGACAATACATCGAGTAAGATGATCATGTACCATACTTTTCTCTTGATGTTGTTTTGTCGTCCATCCTCTGTTGTCGGATGGAGGATTATTGGATCTCTCTGTAAACCTTTAAGATATCCCTTCTGGAGTAAAATAACTGTCGATAACCCTGAAGCGTTTTGATCAAGTCCATCACTGAGATCGGGAGCGTAGATCTGATAATACTTGAATGATGTGAGCAAGACTAAAAAGTCAAGTTCACTGTTCCGTATAAGATCATACTTCATGATACATTCTCTCACTAATTCGATGACGTTAGATCTCGTTGCTGGAAGATTTGAGTTGTTGATATAGGCAATTCTCATTATCAAAAAAAGTTGACCAAAATGAATAAATGAGTTCGAGTCTCTTAATCGTATAATATAATCATCATCTGTACCAATGAGTAGTTCCATAATACCCCTAAATTCGAATTCATCAATTATCGGTAAAAATGGATAACATCTTTTAAAAAAGTAATCAATTAATTGCCAAATTTCTCGATTTGCTGGAAGGTTTCTAATAATTTTTTGAAGTAATAGTTCACTTTTTTGACTGGAGCTGGGCCGTACCACTAACGATATTCTTGAATTCTCCGAGAGATTCATATTATAAAAGAAAAGAAATTTCTCATCCTTCAATAAATCTTGCCATAGTTTTTCTAGTAATGGCTCTGATTTAATTAAGGCTGGATAACTTAATGGGCCTAAGGATTGTCCATTTTCCATCAAATCATGATCGAAAAAGGAGAAGGGTTCATTCATATCCTTATCCTCATCATCATCTTCGTAAATATCATCCAAATCACTGCTATCAGAAACATTTTCTAGGGCTCCGTAACTTGAGAAATCATTAACCCTCTTATCCAAGCTCTCAACCTGAGCAATTAATCTCTGAACGGTTTTACGATCATTTGACTCCACTGGTGCAACACCTTCGGGATATTCACAGCTAGGGTTACCAAATCGAATACATGATGAACATGGCCTTTCCCGATTACATTTAATCTTTCTCTTTCTGCAAAAATTGCAAACCACCGTGCTTCTAGTCTTACCCATTACTGCGAAAATATATTTTTATTGATGTGCATTTCAAGGATAATTATAACTAGAGTTATTTTAAATTAGAGCATTATATTACAATTGTACTATTTACGGTTTACATTACTTCACTATTTACATTACAGTATTATACTATTTCACGATTTACGCTGTTTACATTTGAACAAATCCTGTCATTCCAATTTATCAGATTATTCTAATTCACACTGGTAACAATTCCATCATAGAAATCATCCATTGTATAGTTCTCTTTCCCGTGCTTCATCTCCAATATGGTAAGCCATACATCGTCGTATTCATTTTTGTCTAGAGATGGCTGTGGCACAGCTGTCTGTCCAAAAGCAGGAGCTTCTGCAGTAGACGAATCCGAAACTGAAGTATAGAATGCCTGGTTTATTTCTATATCATTCATCACTTTGCTCATGGTCGTTTCCAACATCTGAATATTGTTCAAAGTGAATCCATTCAGAACGGATGAGTCAAGCTTGGACCTCAATCGATCCATGTTAACATTACTTGTCAAGAATTCATATATCTGTAAAGACGTCCAGCTTTCTAAGAATCTATTGGAGAACGCCCTCATGATGTCTTTCAAAAGGTGTGCAAACTTTGTTAATTCTTTCTGCAAAGACTGGGAATTGTGAATCGAAAACTCAAGCCTAATGATAGTAGAAATCGTTATTAGCAAAAGTTTTTCTAGTGTAGGCAAAAGTCTGGGGAACACCACTAAAACTAAAAATCTCATAGGACCATCAGGGCTTAAAATGGCCTTGTCAATAACCGGTAAAAGAGACCTCGCAACAACTTCGTAGATTTGAACCAAGAACTGAATTCCCTTGTTATGTTTTCCCTCCATACAGTAGAAATGGTACGCCTTGAGTTGAACATTCATCAATGTGTATATGGAAGTTACCAAAAACTTCAAATTGTACGAATTAAAGTACGAAAGAGATAAGTTATAGTTGGGCTCACCAGCAATATTCTTAAAGAACGAAGAACCTCTTCGGGTGTTGGCAAACAAATCCTCAAAAGTTTTGATGGTTTTTCTAATCATAACATTCTTACGAGTAACAGAAGTAGCATAAATCCGGTCAACTCTCTTGAATGATTCCTTAGTGTGAACGAACAATCTGTGACATTGTCTCTCGATTTCTGGATTTATTGTATTGTACAGGGTGCACCCTTCTTCCTCTATAGGCAATTCTACATTATTACCCACGTAAATAAGATTGGAGAGACCTGACACTAACGAAGTATTGTAGTCGACTATCCGAGTAAAGTACCATAGTCTTTTACGGAGATTATTCTCAGCCATGTCTTTGGAAGTGGGATTTCTATTGAGTCCCATAGACACAGCCATGGTGTGCAAAATCGTGTTACTCAAGAGATCTTGTGGATCATTATGAGTATCCCCGAACTCAGGTCCATTCGATTCATAAATTCTAAGAAGTAACAAAAGCTGGTATACTTCCAAACTTCCTTTACCACATAGATCGACTTGGTTTAAGCACAAGCTGGCAAAATGGATGTACTGAAATGCTTTACATATAGAATCATCTCTTGAGAGTTCATGTATCCATTGTGCTGAGCGTTGGACATCTTCCGGAAGGTCACAATCACTCACACGTAAACTAGCAATGACCAACTTCAACACAATTAATAAAATACCCAAATTAATCATATCCTGATTGGATTTAATGTTTAAAAAAGTCACATTTACAAACTCCTCAGTTTTTGTACCCAATAAATTTTCTACATTGGATCTGAAACTGTACTCATTTAAAACCGGGAACTTAGAATATAGACTAGTAAAGAATAAATGAATTAGATCCCAAATCATCCCGTGAGTTGGAAGAATACCGATGATTTGATCAAGTATTCTTTGGAGCACGACAGGATGGTGCATCAAGTTCAAAAGGCTTTTATCGCTGAATTGCTTATACTCTTGCCAGAATCCATCTCGAAATTGTCGCAAGTGATGGATCGATTCTGCCTTATCCAAATTAGAATTGAGACACCTTAACGGTTTCATATTGAGAATGATTCTGTCACTTTTGGGCAAAAAAGTATCGAATCTTTTCCCCGACACCTTTAGCGATGAAGCTTCATAGAATAAGCACCTCAATACGGGATCTATTTTGATGAATCCCAAAGACGAAGATGGACTATAATATTCTTTTCCCACAGGAGAATCCTCATAACATTTATCGTACATTGTAAAGAGGCAGACTTCATCATCAGCTTCAAAACTGTTATCTATTCCAATGTTTTCGGCCCTAAGTGATCGTTCTAACCGACCAATTTTATCCGATAATCGTTGTAGATGGATTTGAATATCCGGCTTGAGTTCCAGAGGTGGGGGTGATATATCTTTTGTGTCAATATGGTTTTCAAGAAAGGGAAGATACAGACATTCTTTATTGTACTGTAGACAACGGTCGCAGGGATGCTCCTTGTTGCACTTGATTTTCCGTTTTCGACAAAAATCACACAGCACAACCTTCCTCTTCTTTAGTTGCAGCATCGCGATTAAGTAAATTAGCTTTAGGCAGTGAAATTGAGAATCTTGATACCGGATATAAGAATGACCAAATGGTGTGCATAAAACGCCTATGGGTGGTTAACTATTAAGTAGATGTATAATAGAAGATTATTAGGTGTCGGTCGACTATAGAATTTACTAGCTTCGATTTTTTCTCTTTGAAGTGATCTTTTTGACAAGAGAAAGTATACAAATTTATCGGATAAGGCAGAAGTAAGTAGAAGTTAATTGTTACTATTAATTATTTGACAGTTTACTAGAATTCTGACAGCATATGAAACACATTTTTTATACACGTAGCTTTGAATGGAAGTAGACTTGGGGAACAAAAACTGCTACAAAGATATCGCTAAGTGTTGGCGATTTGAATAAAGATCTTCATTATCAATGATTTGGTGTTTGCACGATTGAATCCTTTGTGGTTCATGGTACGAGTAGGTTATTGGCATTGGTAAAATTAGTACGTTACTGGGGGAGTTATTTCTTAGTAGTCAGTCCCTTGTTAGTAAGTATTTTCGAAATCTCCTTATGCCATTAGTAATTCCCAATTCTCAAAAAGATTCCGTTGCTGTTACCAAGATTGCAGCCATTCGAACTTTGGACCATCTAGGTGCCAAGGCACAAAGTCGCGTACACCTACCAAATGGGCTTCGTAAGCCTCTCCCCTCGCTTCCTTAGTCATAGTAGTGGGGATGAGAAATAGTTTCACTGGATCTTCTGGAGACGATTTCGACTCTCATCGTCACTGGATACACCACTGCACTTACCAAGATCAAACCTCGTAGTCACCTTAAGTTCTCCCAGGCAAATCTGTTTAAAGCTCGCTCCTCCACAAAAAATGAACCCTTGGGACGAGCCCTTTTCGGGGCTCAGGCGCGGGCCCATAGGGCAGGCCGCCGCAGACCGCCCGCCCTGCCGATGGCACCGACTCCTCTCCAAAGCGCCCGTCCGGTGGGCAGCTAGTTCCGTTTTTTTATTTTTTTTCAGCCTCACTATCGCAGCCATCCGACCGGGTTCAACCCCCCTCCCCACGATTTACCATAATGGTGCGACTGGTTTTTTTCCCCAACTTTTTAACGTTTTCTTCTTTTGGTGACTTTCCCTAATGTCTACTTCCTCTATACGAGATTGGAATATTAAGGATAATATTGTTGATGATCCAGGGATAACGATATCTGGACTGCTGGGTTCGTCGACTTCCAAAAGTGCTTCATTTGAGGACACTTCTCATTATGATAAAAAGAAAAAGAGATCTGTTAGAGCCAAATACTCTCGTCCTTGTGATGGTTGTGCTCTAAGAAAAGTTCGTTGTGATCAAAAAAAACCATGTTCTAGATGTGTTGAGCATAACGTTCCGTGTACAGATAATCGTTTAAAGAAGAAATGTGGACCAAAACATATACATAAAAAAACTAGAGACCTGATTAATAATCTTCTGATGGGGAATGCTAGAATTAATACTTTAGGGCTGCACAATGAAATTCTAACATTGGATAAGTTGTTACCATGCTTGCAGATTTACCAAACTTGGTATTATGGGATTTGGCCGGTTCTTCTGGTAGCCCATCTTGTCCTGAGAATTGTACAACTTAATCCGCTGCCAGAGCTGGCTTTAAGTAATGAGAATGCCACTAGCTACTCCCTTTGTTGTGCGGTTTGTGCAGGTATCACTCGTCAGTTGACATTTCTTACCTCTGGTAATCCGATTGTCGGGGCCCCAACCAACATAGATGCAACCATTTACGTTAAAGAAGCAATAAGGGCAAGAAATTTGTTTGACTATCGATTAGAACCAAGTCACGATAACTTGTTGATCTCATTTTTTCTCTATATATACTACGTTAACCTTGAAGGAGGAACTCTGGCCGCTATATTATACATGAAGGAGGCAATCTCCTTAGCTCAATTATTAGGACTTCACGATCCTAGAACGTACATTAATAAGCCCTCAGCAGAGGTCCATCGGTACAGAAAAATCTATTATATGTTATTGGTGACAGAACGGTTTATGTGTATTGAAGACAATGTTCCTGTCTGTCTTGAACCTTCTATTCCCTTACCGTCTTTGGAAGATGAAGAGTACAGTGGACTTTTGACTGGATTCATTGAATTAGTTAAAATTTTTTCTATCCCCGATAAGAAATTCTTTGACAATTTGATTAATTATAGTAAGAAAGACCCTTCAAACTTAGGTAATTTCCAGAATCTTTTTGCGTCTTCTGGTAAACCAACAAGGCAATGGATTATAAAAGTGCAAAATGAATTGAAAAAAATTCAAGTTGACAATGCTTCAAGTGATACTCAAAGATTAAATATTATTCTTTCAAAACATTGGATGCGTGCATTAGCCTGGCATATTTCAAGTCAGAATGGATTATTGACTAAAAAATGTACCTCAGCTGAAGATAGATGCTTATCATATCAATTTCCTATTGAGATCGCCAAAGATTTCCTACTCAGTACCGGGAATCTTCCAATTTTTGCGTTTGAGTCAAATGGCCCGGGTATCTGTGTTAAGTTATTAGAACTTGCTTTGGCAGTAGCTGATGCCGTTAATGAATGTATCATTAACAAGGTGGAGTATTTCACGGCTTATAATTTGATTACCTCAATTTTCAATTTGGCACTGAAATTTAAGAGTGATATAACCATCTCTCAAGAGCTTTATGTTAAAGTAGAAAATATCGTCAAACGGAAATGGACTCTGTCACCTCAAATGCACACCAAGAGCTATATACGTGAGATCAATGAAGACGGTGAAAGTATTAGTTCAGAGGAGAAAAATACACCACCTGAGAGTACGATCCCTTCTTCCCGCTCACGGACTCACTTACAAACCCAGTCACGCTCTCATTCACAAACGAACTTACTATCACATTCACGCTCCCATTCACAAACCAACCTACTCACACAATCACAACCTCAGGCAAAATCAGCCACTCCAACATCACCTTCATCGCAGCTCAGAAAAGATGCTCCAGGGGCAAATAAAAGTGATGAGTTTAAGTACATCGAACAATTACAAATCCCATCAATCATTAACTCGCCAAATGGAGGGCATATGCCTCAATCTCCTTTCACACAAATGACTATGGCGTTCTCGATGTCTCCAAACGTGGCAGATTTCGACAATGACTTAAATATGGAGTGGTTCCAAAGCAAGCAACTGTTCCAAACGTTTCAACAGACCCAATCTCCTTCAGCTGCTCAACTTCAACAACTTGAAATGCAATTGCAACACCAATTTCAACAGTTCCATCAAAATCAGAATAATCAGTACCAGTTTGGGACCCCGGACGATGTTGCTAAAACAGGGCCTCATCCTTCTAATTGGCAACAACCAAAAATAAATGCACTGGCAGATAGACTGTCAGATAGACTGGTTGATGCACTGGTAGATGGACTGGTAGACGGACTGGCAGATGGGCTGGGACATGATCTGAGATTCAGTCTGCCTCTAGATAATCTGCCAGTGCACTCTGATGATAGTTCACACGTTTCACACCACGGTGATCCACTCGGTTATAATATTATGTAGGACCGTAGAATAGCTTTACGATATGTATACGAAAATCAATATAATTGCTAATTTTATTGGAATTACCCAACCCCAGCCGAACTCATTGGTTTATAAACCTCCGCAATTCGGGTTTTTTTTCGCAATCACTATGGCATTAGGGCTATCAAGTAAAGATTATTGCCAAGAATAGCCTGGGTGCGGCCATTTGAACTTGTAAACTTTAATAAATGAATAGATAAATGAATAGATAAATGAATCAAGTGAGTAGATTAGTATTTGTGACTTGTTAATATCTTGTTTGATTGTATTTTAGTGAGTTAACTTAATCTGGTTAACCAATTGATCGTCTATGAATGGTTGTATCTTGTGAATGTGTACCGGATTATTGGGTACTCTGCCTTATTTTGTATAATCTGGATGTTGTGGCTGGGAAAGTTACACTAATCGTTTACTCAAAAATCCCGAGAATTATCCAGCTACTAATGGGACAAAGCAATAGTGTATATTGGATAAGATGTTTGGATTAACATCCAGTTACCAGTTCTTGGAGATGTACATTTTCGGTTTTGTTATTTCTACCCACACGTATTTGACGGTTATTGTATGCGATGGTGGGTTCTTATTAGAGATTGGTGATGCAATTTTTACAGAAAGGAACCCAAAAGAATCAAAAGAGTCCTAAGAGTGTTAAAAAAACAAAAGAATGTAGTATCCAACCGTTAGCTAAGAAGAGATCAACTGTTGATGACAAAAGCAAGCAACTTTAAGTAACTAGTGTACAGTGTACATTGTACAGTGGGCCTAGTGTCTAATTTACCCAGTGTACCTGGTGTGGTCTAATGTCCTGTATCTAGTCTACAGTGATCTTGTGATCCTTATTTGAGGCACAAATCTAATCTCTCGCGCAATGCTATGAACTACCTTTTATTCATCACTGCAATCCTTCAAACAGCCTCGCTAGTAATTGCTGGCCGCAGGACTAGTGGGTATACTTGTGAGGAAATTGAAGCTTCTGGTACTTCGTTCTTTGAGTTTTCTTTGGAATCAGTCAAAAGTGACCTTCATGAAGATACAAACAAACTCAAGATCCCAACTATGATTATCAAAGAAGATTATCTCGATGGGAGACATAATCCACTCTATCTAGCTTGGAATGATGAAGATCCAGACAATTTTCTTTTAGAAGACAAGTTCAACCTCTCTTTCAAGCCCGATCAAAACATCAATGAAGCGGCATATATTAACTCTTACTTGACCAAAGACCCTGAAGATCAAGACCATCATGTTTTAAGGTTAAACATTGTCGAAACCGGTTGGTACTGCGCATTTTCATTTACCAAAAACGTGACAGTTAATACTAAACCAGTTCTCCATCATCCACACGGTTATTTATCCACCTGGAGGTATGAAGAGTATCAAACAGACAAGATTAGTTACTTTTCGCTTCTTGCCCTTGTTGGTGTATTGTGGGGGGAATTTGTGTTTGTTGCCGGGTATAAACGGGTGTCTTCAGTTTCTTTCACTACTAGGTTATTGGTGTTGAATATTCTATTACCAATTATCGTTGTAAATGGATTGTCGTTATTGTTTGATGCTTGGGAGAACAATACCCCGTCCACTATTGCAGTATTTTGGAAAGATATGAACCAGTGGATCAAGAAATCGTTGGGCATTTACGTTGAGTTTGCTACGTTACTCTTCTGCATGGGGTACACGGTGATCAGTTACCGTAGACCAATTGCACACTATAAAGTTTTCAATGGGGCAAACTTCAAACTTGCGATGGCAATTTTTGTGTGTCGGTGGGTGCTCTTTACATGTGAAGCCTTAATTTACAGTGATGTTTTGCAAGACATTAATTTTCTTTATGAACATCCATTCAGTTTCATTCGCAACATAATCGGTGACGTTTTAGGGTTTTTAGACAATGGGAATCTTTTCTTTTGTATTTTCAGTGCCTGGACAATGGCCAATTCTCTCCACCAAGAAACTGGGAAAGCTGGTGGTAAAAGAATTCAAAGAGCCTTTGTGCTTACCGTGGGCTGTATTTTCATAATCCCATTTATATTTGAGAAAATAGATCAGTACACCACGGGTAGCATGTATCTGGCTGTTTACCACCACAGTGAATCAAATGATAGGGAGAAAGAATTAGAAATGAGAAAAAGATTGGTACAGATGAGACTTTGGATAAAATTTGTATCTGTAACGATTACTTCCTGCTGCGTATACTTAGGTTGGATCAGACCTAATAACGGGATAGTTGAGGGGTATACTAAGATTGAAGAGGCTACATGCTAAAAAGTGTAAAGTTTACCTCTCATCCGTTACTAACCCCTAGTGCTACCCAGTCTGAGCGCACTGGGTGTTTATAGTATAGATTTACTGGATGCTAAGTAATAAATTACTTGTCGTTATTTGACTCCATTGGTTCTCTTTGTTCTCTCATCGTACAGGGGACTACAACAACCTCTTGACCAGCTCTACTCCTCTTGCACTATAGACCTTAACTTCCTTTAAATATCTGTATTTTCGACGTGTATCTTTACTTGAAGTAATCCTATAACTAATTAGGTCTACACATGGCTCTGTTGTACATGGGAGCAAGAAATGAAGTGAGTGGCTTATCAAGGATCTAGTCCTTTAGGAAGAACTCGCGGAACTGGAATCGATTGAGTAAATCCTGGTATTGATACCACAAGTTTGATAAGCAATTCAATTTGTATGACTGATACAACAAAGTTGTTTAGACTCAAACGTAGGATAAAATGAAGGGGTTAAATTGTTCGATTGACATCAGTTTCCCGCTCCTATTTACCCATCAGTTTCTATACCTGTTCTTTATCAATTAAAACACGAACACTATTTGCAACCAATAATTAGTCTCCTGCATATGCGACGCGTTACGTCTTTATTACAGGCAAACGGTTGTAGCAGAATCACACTGCCTTATACGTGGATACTAAACAACACCTCCGTACAGCACACGCCACGAACACACTACTTACTCCCACGCTTTAAACGACACCGCACACAGCAAGCCCCTCCACCAAAATCCACCTATCACTATTCCCAAGTCTCTGCCTATCTACACGTCTCGCGAAAAAGTGAAAAATCATCATGGAACCTACCGACTCCCACGCAGACGCCACCGTGGTATCCCCTGCTCAGGTGGTATCTACGCTGAAGTCCGTCCAGACCACTACGGACGTCCATGCTAATAGACTCAAATACTTTGCTACCACCGAAAAGCCCCAATTCGATGCAGAAAATACTGCCAAAAGGTTTACATATTTGCTTGGACTTACGGGACTTTTCAAACATTTTATCGATGCAAAAGCAGAAAAAGATTCTCGCATAAAACAGGTATTGGAGAAGATTCAAGCAGACCACAAAAACGTTGGATCGACCAATCACAGAGGCCGGAAGACCGAAAAGGAAGAAGACGCTGAACTTTTGAATGATGAATTGGACACTCCGTCTATAACTGAATTCACCGAAAGTCCAGCTTACGTTCAAGGTGAACTTAGACCTTACCAAATCCAAGGATTGAACTGGCTCGTATCCCTTTATGAAAATAATTTATCTGGGATTTTAGCCGATGAAATGGGTTTAGGTAAAACTTTACAGACAATTTCATTCTTAGGATACTTGAGACATTTTAAAAATATCAATGGTCCACACATTGTGATCACGCCAAAATCCACTTTAGACAATTGGGCAAGAGAATTCGCCAAATGGACTCCAGAGGTCAGGGTTCTTGTGTTACAAGGTGATAAAGATGAAAGAAATCGATTAGTTAATGAAAGACTTTTAACTTGTGATTTCGACGTGATAATAGCTTCATACGAAATTGTGATCAAGGAAAAATCATCATTTAAGAAATTCAAATGGGAGTACATCATCATCGATGAAGCTCATAGAATCAAGAATGAAGAATCATTACTTTCTCAAATCATTAGAATGTTTCATTCCAATAATAGATTGTTAATCACCGGTACTCCTTTACAAAATAACTTACACGAGTTGTGGGCCTTATTAAACTTTATTTTACCCGACGTTTTTGGTGATGCTGAAACATTTGACCAGTGGTTCCAAGGTGGTGATGATCAACAAGAAAACTCTGTGATTCAACAATTACACAAAGTTTTGAAACCATTCTTGTTACGGAGAATTAAAAGTGACGTAGAAAAGTCGTTACTTCCAAAAAAAGAAATGAATGTTTACGTTAAAATGACAGAGATGCAAAAGAAGTGGTACCAAAAGATTTTGGAAAAAGATATAGACGCCGTGAATGGTGCTAATAAGAAAGAGAGTAAGACCAGATTACTTAACATTGTTATGCAGTTAAGGAAGTGTTGTAATCACCCATACCTTTTTGAAGGTGCTGAACTAGGACCCCCTTTCACCACTGATGAGCACTTGGTGTTTAATGCTCAGAAAATGATTCTTTTGGATAAATTATTGAAAAAGTTTAGACAAGAAGGATCCAGGGTCTTGATTTTTTCTCAAATGAGTAGAATGTTGGACATCCTTGAAGATTATTTACTATTCAGAGAGTATGAATACTGCAGAATCGATGGACAGACAGATCACGCCGATAGAATTAATGCAATTGATCGATATAATGAACCTGGTTCTTCAAAGTTTGTGTTTTTATTGACCACTAGAGCTGGTGGTTTAGGGATCAATTTAACCACCGCTGATGTGGTGATATTATTTGATTCGGACTGGAACCCACAGGCTGATTTACAGGCCATGGATAGAGCCCATAGAATTGGTCAGACAAAACAAGTAAAGGTGTTTAGATTAATTACTGAAGATGCCATTGAAGAAAAGGTTATTGAAAGAGCGGCACAGAAATTAAGATTGGATCAATTAGTTATTCAACAAGGAAGAAATGCCCCAAATATTGGTAATCAAAGTAACAAGGCTGCTTCTAAGGATGAGTTATTGAATATGATTCAACACGGAGCTGCAGGAATGTTCCAAAAGGATGGGGGTGAACTGGGAGAAGGAGAAAATGATCAAACTGATGATATAGATGCCATTTTATTAAAGAGTGAAGAAAAGACCAACGAGTTGAATAAAAAGTATCAAAAGTTGGACTTGAACGCTCTTCAAAATTTTACTAATGATGAATCTGTTTATGAATGGAACGGAGAAAATTTCAAGAAGAAGGAAGTTTCTACTATTACAAACATTGGCCATGCATGGATCAATCCTGGTAAAAGAGAACGGAAAGAAAATTATTCGATTGACATGTATTATAAAGATGTATTAAACACTGGAGGAAGTAAGGCTACGATAAAGTCAGGCCCAAGACCCCCAAAACAACATAATATCTTTGACCACCAATTTTTCCCACCTAAATTACTTGAGTTACTTGAGTTGGAGAAGAATTATTACAAGAAGCAAATCAAGTATCAAGTACCGTTGAAAAGTGGACCTGCCAACACGTTGACTGAAAGAGAATTAGAGCAGAAAGTCGAGCAAGAAGAAATTGAGAGCTCAAGACCTTTAACGGAAGAGGAAAAGGAATTAAAGGAGGAGCTACTCAAGCAAGGCTTTAATAATTGGAACAGAAGAGACTTTCAACAGTTCATTACTTTGAGTATCAAACACGGTAGAAATTCTGTTCAGTTAATTAGTGAAAAATTTGAAGATAAAACCGTTGATGAAGTACGTGAGTACGCCAAAAATTTTTGGAAGAAGTATAAGGAGATAGACGGATATGAGCGTTATATCGGACAGATTGAAGCCGGTGAAGACAAGATTATTAAGGTAAAATTACAAAAAGAAGCCTTGAGAAGAAAGTTAAGTCAGTATAAATATCCATTACAAGAGCTTGTTCTTAAACACCCTCCAGCATCATCAGCAAAAAAGGTGTGGGCGGATGAAGAAGATAGGTTCTTATTGGTACAAATGTATAGATTTGGACTCGACAGACCAGATATTTATGAACGAATCAAAGAAGCGGTTCGTGATTCTGTTTTATTCAAATTTGATTTTTTCTTTCAATCAAGAAGCGTGATAGAAATCGGAAGAAGGTGTCAGACTCTTTTGACGTGTGTGGTAAAGGAGATGAATCCACCAAAAGGAGACAAGAAGACGGAGAAAAGAAAATCAGAGACACCAGACACCGATAAACGTAAAAAGACTAAATCTTGAGACAATATACCTGAGGTTACATGAATATAATTAAATGTGTAATATAATACAAATTTTTAATTTTCTATTAATTTTCTTATTTCTCGTTCGAAGGTCCGTGGGGGTCTTTCGGGTGGGAACCTAAACACCACATTGCCTTCTCTATCGACAAGAAATTTTTCAAAGTTCCAAAGAATACCTTTAAATCCGAGCCCTGTTTGTTTCTGCTCTTTTAAAAATTTATACAATTCATCGGCCTTGGTACCATTGACTAGTACTTTATTCATTATGGGGAATTGTACGCCAAATTTCTCTCTTATTTCTTTTACAATTTGATCAATTGGATCTGGTTCTTCATTTCGGAATTGGGAACAAGGAAATGCTAGAATTTCTAGACCCAAAGAAGAGTATTTTTCATAAAGAGTCTGGAGCTCAAAATATTGTGGGGTGAGTCCACATAATGAAGCGGTGTTAACGATCAAGACAACTTTCCCTTTTAAATCCGCAAGGGGGTATGGTTCGATGGTATGGTCTAACACCGACAAGTCATAGAATGACATGACTTATGATGAATGAAACTGGTGAAACGTCAAAAACAAAAAAAATAATACAGGTATGAGTCAGGGTTTGAATAAGAAAGGGGATTTCTCTTATTTTATATCAGTTTATAAACTGTTAAACGTTTATAAGTCCTGGATGTGGAGAGCTGGGGTTAAGCTCGTTTTGAGTTTGGATTATTCCTATTTAGGCCATCTTTCTATCAACTCGCACACAATTCGCACCATCGTCTGATCATGAAAATTTTATAAAAACAACTGCATTCTCAAAAATTTGTTTGCACCCTTAAATTACGATGTCATTTAAAGTTGACTGGAACTTATTGGAGACGGAGTCCATGTCGGAGTGGACAAGGGAGCTTCTCACGGAGACGCTCAACTCCGGCACCAGACCAAATATACTAGCCTCAAATATTGAAATCAAAGATTTGAACTTTGGTAAGATACCTCCAACTTTTGAGATTTTAGAGATTGGTGAGTTAGAAAAAGATCGATTCAGAGGTATATTCAAACTTAACTATGATGGTGACGCGCATATAACATTGCACACCAAAGTGCAGGCCAACCCATTGAAGATTTATGCTGATAATCTAACAGAACTTGAAAAGTTTGTAGGAGGGTCTTCTGATTTTATAAAGCCAAGTTTCCAACTTTCTAATGAACAATTTTCACTTCCCCTAGATTTGAAATTAAGTGATATTAAGTTAAACGGGATAGGGATAATTGTTTTCTCTAAAACAAAAGGGTTAACTTTAGTTTTTAGAAATGATCCATTAGATTCTATCAAAGTTAGTTCCACATTTGATATGGTACTGGTTTTGGCAAATTTCCTCCAAAGTCAGATCGAAAAGCAAATCAGAGAATTATTCAGGGAAACTTTACCAACCGTGTTGCACAAGTTATCGTTAAAGTATATTACTTCTAATAACGATAATTTTTTTAATAGTTTAAACTTGGATAACTTGACCGGAGTTAATAACAACAATGAAGTAGTGCTATTTGACTTGAATAACGAATTCAATAATTATTCTGCCAAAAACTTACAAAAGAATTTGAGACTTTTTAATTCTAGAGAGACCTTGAATTTACATATTCCAAAATTGAAGAATGTCATTCAAAGAAGCAATCTCCAGAAATTCAATAAAAAGCTTTCACCAAACCTTTTAACGGCGCTAAATTTGATGGATAGTGAAAACGGTGTTGTGGATAATAACCTGTCTAATGGCCTACCTGCAAACTTTTTGGCAAACAAGGAGTTTAAAGATGTGCAGAACATTATCAAGAACATCTCCAATATCCAATCGAATAACTACTATCAGAAGAGTAACAATCTTTCCAGGCCTAGAAGAAGAGTGATTAAATTGGGTAAAAAGAAAGAACCTGCTACTGAAAGTACGGCGGGTGAAACCCCTGACCATACTTTATTGGAAGAGAAGCCAGAAGTAACTCATGTAGAAAGTAGCCATATGGAAGATAGTCTCAGTGAGAGCACTTTGAATGAAGAAGTGGTTTTGCAACAACCACAACCTGTTAGACTCGGGGATATGAAACCAGTTCACTCACATTCTCACTTCCACCAGAATTTCTATAATAACTCCCCGAACAATTCTAACAGTTCATTCTTAACTGGAGTAGGAATGGGGAACAACTACTTTAACTTTACTAATCGTGAGTACGTTGATCCATCGGAGTTTAAAGCTTTTAGGGAGAAACAAAATAATGAAATTAATGAGAAACTTGTAGAGCCAATGAAATTGGGGTCTATCAAGACGCCAATTGAATCAGCTACGGTTGAAAAATCAATCAAACAAAAATTGAATGAGTTACGAAAATTAGAGATGGAGAACCACAAACACTTTTATATGGAAATGCCTCCTCCATATCAAGTTTAGCTTTGTGGTTGCATCATGTATATAATATTTATTTATTTATGGGAATGAAACATTAGTAAAAGAATAATTTACATTGATTTAAAGCTGTTTCCTGTGAGCTTTTGTTTTATTGTTTTTGTGTCTCCCTCCTTCTCAATTTCTATTTTTGTTTCAACTAATTTCTCGCGATGTTTTTGATTCCTATTTGAATCAAATTCCTAAACAGCGCGATAAAATATCTTCTCTCCATGACATTTGGTAAATTCGATGAGATCTGTCTGAAGGTAGCGTTACCGCTCTGTTCGGTTATCGCCAGAGAGAAGGCCTCTGAATTCACACGGGGCATGCTTCCCGAGTGTTATGCTAGATCCGTTGAGTTAGCGAATACAATGATCTTTCAAATTGGAAACGCCTTTGTTAATTTTGGTGCTTTGGTGGTTTCCTTAATCATTATTTTCAATATTCGGTCTAAGTTCACGGCGATTGGTCGTACTGAAATGCTCTTTTTCTATTACTGTTTTATCAGTTTAGTGGTGAGTACTTTGGTGGTAGATTGTGGTGTAAGTCCTCCCAGTAGTACTAGTTATGCATATTTTGTAAGTGTGCAACTTGGTTTAGCTAGTGCATGTTGTGCAGCATTGTTGTATAATGGTATCTCTTGTTTCCAGTTATGGGAAGATGGATCCAAAAGATCCATGTGGCTGATTCGATTAATCTCCTTAACATGGTTTCTCGTGAATTTTTTTGTTTCGCTCTTTACATTTAAGAACTGGAGCTCGGGACTTAACAACACGAACACTACGCCATTGTTTGTGGTGAGCTATGTGTTAAACGCTTTAATACTTTTCCTCTACGTGGCGAGTCAAGTAGCGTTGGTGTTTGTAGCTTTAGATTCATATTGGCCATTGGGTGCTATATGTTTAGGGTTATTCTTCTTTGCTGCCGGTCAAGTTTTGACTTATGCGTTCAGTGAAGATATCTGTAACGGTGCTAAGCATTATATCGATGGAACATTCTTTGGGGGAATCTGTAACTTGTTTTCTGTGATGATGGTCTATAAATTTTGGGATATGATTACTACCGATGACTTAGAGTTCTCTGTGGCTGCAGAAAACGGAGTGGTTGCATTTGGAGGTGATGATGAAAAGAGAAATAGCGCTTTCTTCAACTAGAGAGCTACTTAGAAGCAAAAATTAATTTAGAGAGAATTAAATAGGAAGAATATATAAATAAATAGGGACGTCTTTGACTTGACTTAAGCTCTGTAACTGAAATACTATTCTTCGGGAAATTTTGAAATGAACGCAGAAATTCGATGAACTCAAAACTGAACTATCACGCTAATCATGCAAATGGCTGAGTTCTCAGCCCGCTTTTAAATTTGGATTGAAAGAAAACATAAATAGAAGCTTGTAAACTTATAAAATTCACGATATTTGCACTGGACTAAGTAATTCTATACTGTATAATAATATTCCATACGTAGCTATAATATAAACCCTAGAGTATACTACATCAAATGAGCCATTTCTTCCATATTTAATAATGGGTATCAACTTAATTTTACTTTCCCCATTTCAATACGCGACTCCAACCTAAATCACTCTCTCATAATACTCTTTTCCCGCATCCTTAATGACAGAAAACATCTTGGACCTGGATCAAATAACCCGGATTCTCAACAGTGACGCCAGCTTGGATCTTCTTCTCGCCCGGCTAAAACAATCTATAAGCACCGGTGAAGAATTTTCCAGATACATCAAGAAAAAGGCCATCATCGAGGACGACCACTACACTCAACTTAAAAAGTTTGGAAGTCAGTTTCGGACTACCTTAAAGAACCCATCAAAGTTGAAAAGTGATTCTTTCAGTGATAAGTTGGACAAAATCATTGAGTACGATGAGAGACTTCATAGTGTTGGATCGTCTTATGTCAGTGCTTTGAATGTCATGTATGATGAACTTACTTCCTTGGTAACCACCGTTGCTCGTACAAGAAAACAGATCAAGGAAGAAGGTAAACGTAAGGAGAAAGATTGTCAGGACTCTATCCAAGCAGCAGAAAAGGCAAAAGCCAAGTATTACCATTTGTGTGATGATTTAGATAAATTAAAGAATGGAGATCCTAAAAAATCATTTTCCTTAAAGAATAAGAGTGTAGAACAGCAGGAAGATGATTTACAACGCAAAGTTGATATGGCTGATCAAGAATATCGATCTAAAGTTAACACTTGTAAGAAACTTAAGGATGAGATTCTTATGGTTTACAGACCTACTCATTCGAAAAAATTAAAGAATTTGATCTTGGAAACTGATATAGCCATGAACGTACAATTACAGAAATTGGCTACTTGGAACGAAAATTTAATAATGAATTCCGGAGTATTGGTATCTCCTTTAACCCCTGATAAAATCTCAATGAAAGCATTGGCCAATTCCGTTGATAACGAAAGGGATCTCTTCAATTTTATTGTTAAGAGTGAAAAGGAGTTTAGTTCTGATCGAGCCTCTTTGGTACCTATTGAATATAAGGTACATCCATCATTGGCAAAGTTTCAACAGCCCAAGAGCAATAAGCCTTTCTTGAGCAATACGAAGAGTAGTACGAAGCCAAGTATCAGCACTGGTAGCGCTGTTGGCGGTAGCAGTGCTGGTGGGTATGGTTCTGCTAGCACCCCAAATGCTAATACGTTTGACGGGTCTGACTCGACGTCTAGCTACCACACTACCAACAGGAATTTCGATTCGCCAAACCCCAACACAAGCACTAATTCTAATGGATTCAATTCTGACAACCATACTACAGTGACTTATAGTTCTCTTGATCCTAATAGCCAACCGAATACCCCAGAATTGAACGGAGCTAAGTCGTTAAGCCAGGTGCAATCTCCTAGTCAACCAACTTTTGAAGTATCTATTGAAGAATTGATCTCATTTGCCGGTATCTATAACGTTCCCCTTGTGGTAAAGAAGTGTATTGACGTGATAGAAGAGCATGGGTTGTACTTGGAAGGGATCTATCGAAAGAGTGGCAATGTTACTATTGTTCAAAGTTTGAGGGAGTCTATTGATCTGAAATTTACCAATTATTTATTGATTGGGAATAACATTGACCCTACGAATGTGATAGATACGGATATTTACTGTATCGCATCGTTGTTGAAGTTGTATTTTTCTAGTTTACCCGAACCTTTATTGACTCAAGAGTTTTACCAATCTTTTATAGAAACAGTGAAGTCACTGGATGAAAACTTTATTGCTAAAAAGTTACACCATTTGGTGTATAAGTTACCAGACGGTGCGTACTTTACATTGAGAGCACTAATCTTCCACTTGAATAAGGTGGCTGCTAATTCTGATACAAATAGAATGACAATAAAGAATTTGGCCATTATTTGGGGGCCAGTAATCTTGAATGATAATTCAATGAATCCACAAGATTTGAGTTATAAGAGTAGGGTAGTTGAAGAGTTAATGATAGTAGCTAATGATATTTTTGATACGGACGATTAGGATACTAGAATATATGAACTGCACCGTGTAAAGCACCGAACCTTGTAATACTTGACGTACTGCAATTCTTGATCTTCACTCTTTCAATATATTTTTGATCTCTATATTATTTAGTCTATTCTACCCGTATAGTATGCTCATCTAATACATTAAACTAAAATCTTTCTTCTCTCTACTCTTATCGCTTGCTCCATACCTGAACATTGGTGGTTTATTAACCTTACGATCTCTGACATCTCTCTTGTCTCTTTCTTCCCTTTCTCTTCTTTCCTTCTCCCGTTCCTTCTCCCGTTCCTTCTCCCGTTCCTTCTCTCTTTTCTTTCTCTCTTCTTGCTCCAATATTTTAGCAAACTCTTCATCCGAAACACCCTCCTGCCGCCTCTTTACGTCTCTCAATTCTTTTTTTAAACTATCGTGGAAAGCTGGGGACTCAATAATTTTTTCTTGAATATCTTTATCAACAAATGAAAGAAGACTGGTTTCTTTAGCAGAATGTTCACTCATAAGTTCTCCTTGAATTAAGGCCGCCATTTTCCCCTTATTCTTTAATAAGATATCTGGATTGTTATTGACTTTGGATTCCACCATAAGCTTAAGTTTTGATAGTAGATTCGAATGGGTCTCCGATTCTTTGAAATTTGCAAGAAGGTCTTTCCTCTGCTTATCGAAGAGCCCGCTCTTCTTATAAACCCGAGAGAGTTCTTTAGGGTCGGTGAGTTTCTCTGTCATAAAGTGATCGAGTATATAATAATTTTTCACGCGGCTTATCAGAATAGAACTAGATCTAGTAACTGTAATATTTTACGGGAATCTCCAATTGATAGCTTGATAATCAATCGAACTGGTAGTCGAATGCCCACCAAATTAAATCTACTATCACTTCCGTATTATAATTCTTTCCTATAATCATGTCGGATATGTCAGATATTCTTTCTTTTGCTAAACCAGGATCCTCAACCCCTTCCCATTTATCCCGGCCCAGACCCAAAACTCAGGCCCGTCATGCCAAAAGGGTCAAACATAACACTTCCCGTAATGAACAGCATTCACAGCACCAACTAGAAGCAGCTAAATCCATATCGCATGAAGTAATTGATCAAGTCTTTCAAATGGATCTCACAGAAGGTGTAGATGAGATGACACTGTCTCTTGAATTGGATAAACCTGATCCGTTACTTGAATACAGTTACAGTTTCTACTATACAAAGGTAGAATCGATTTGTCGATATAAGCATTCAGAACAATCAAAGCTTGCAGACCATTTAATGACTAAAATAGATGAATATTTCAAAGATATAAAAGATTACATGACAGGTTTAGTGAACCGTGAATTAAGCGGTTCAGAAACTGTAATGTTCTTTCTTCAAAAGTATAAAGAATGGGAACGGAAACTTCGTCTCTTAGGGAAACTTTTCTTGTACTTGGATAGAAATTATCTCCTTCTGCACCCTAATAGAAAAGTGATATTGGAATATGGGCTTGACCTCTTGACTGATCAAATTCTACTTCGAGAGGATCCAACAGGAGAAAGGATTTTCCAAAGATTTTTTGATCTTTTTCTGGAAGTATTAAGTAACCCAGGACACCCTGATTCAAAAAATATTGAAGAACTTACAATGATTTTCTTTAAACTTGATTATAATGGGAAACTTAAATTTAGTCATGGTATCACAGATCCATGCTTCCAGTTGGCTAGAAGACTACGTCAGGAATGGAGAGAAGAGGAGGAGACATATATGCATCAAGTGCTAAGCTTCACTTCAAGGATCTTAACATTTCTAAAAACTGCTGGAGCTGAAAAATGGCTTTTTGAACTTATCCTTGAGAAAATGAAATGGATTATGGTGTTTGAAGAGTTTAATGAGGTTTTAAAAATTAGTTTTCGAGGTATGTTGAGGCCAGGAAATGAAGTACAATTAGGTACCCTTTACCAATTTTGTGGTCTCACAAAAAAAGATTGGTTTCTCGATAGTATTCCGATATTTGTACACGGATGGGGCCACTGTATTTCAGAAGACGTGGAGCGTATCATTGAAGATGGAATGAAGGATTCACTGGGTGACTTTATTGGAACCTTGTTCAAACAATATAATGATTTTAAAAGTATTGTAGATATACAATTTAATGGTGATGCAAAGTTTGAGTTTGAAATACGCCATTCATTTAGCAAAGCTGTCAATTCTAATAAGAAGACTAATGGGTTTGTGGTACAACAATTGTGTAAATACTGTGATGGCTATTTGAGGCAAAGGAAACAGACTGTTCTGTATGAAGATTTTCAAGAGAAGTTTCTAATAATTTTCAAGTTGATTAACAACAAAAATGACTTTATATCCAATTACAAGACACAGTTATCTCGTAGGTTGTTGCTTGGGAAGAATGTGTCAATGGATATAGAAAAGAAATTAGCGGGATGCGTCACTAACATCGTTGGTGATACTGAAGACTCTGATGGGTTGAATGCGATGTTTAAAGATTTGGAACGGTCACAGGAAAAATACAGTCATGTTCCTGACTTGAGTGAAGAAATTGAGTTTAGTGCCTTGATTCTTGAGAAGAAATACTGGCCTGAAATCCCCAAGCCAGACACAGAATTACAATTACCTCCTCTTCTCTCAGATATTTTAAATAAGTTTGGAGCAGTATATAAAGATCTGGATGATAAATTGAAAAACCATCAGCTTGACTGGGGGTACTATAATTTACATCAGCTTGGTATCCTGGCGTCGTTCTTATCTGGCGAGTACGAACTTAATGTGAATTTACTTCAGGCCATAGTTATTGGATTGTTCAACGAAAAAGACCAGTTAAAAATGAGTGAAATTACAAGTTTGACCAACATGGACCCGAAGCTTTTAAAGCGGGTAATAAGTTCTTTATCGGACAAGTATAAGATATTAATAGAAGTAGGAGATGCGGTTAAATTCAATAAAGATTTCACTGACAAATCCAAGAGACTAAAAATTCCTTTACCCAGAGATAGAGACGTGGGAGTCAATATCAGTGAGGATAAGGTACTTTTAAGTAATAGAGATGCTGAAATCAGAGGAGTCATTATACGAATCATTAAGGTAGAGACTCAAATGGAGTTCAAAAATCTAGCAGCCAAGGCAATGGAGATTCTCAATTCTAAGGGTCCAGTTTCTATTCAAGATGTGAAGGTGAACCTTGAATTTTTAATAGAAAAAGAATATGTCAGTAGGAGTAAGGAAAGCTGGACACTCACGTATGTCCCATAAATTGTTGATTTCAATCATGTCAAGATTTGAAGGGCACTCCTAAATGATTAATAGTACTTTATGTATTTAATACACATTTTTAATAAATAAATGCTTAAACAGGAACATCTTCTGGGTCTGGGTTGTACTCCCAGTGTTTACCAAAGAATGGAATCTTGGTGTAGAAAGTGTTTTGGAACAATGGGACACCTTCGGTGAAGGTGGCAACGGCAGCACCAGCACCAGCACCCCAGAACACAAGGTTTGGGATGTATTGTCTGACGACTGTAGCGTTAATACCAGCAAAGTTGGAGATAGTCTTGTAGGCAGGACCTCTGACGTACTAAGAATTGTTAGTAAAAACTATGGCATTTAACTGGTAACAGTAAGTTACTTGGTGTTTATGACATTAAGCCAGCTCCCCTAGTAATATGGTACTATGCTAGTTATTATACATACAGAAACCATTATGAAAATTAATTTTTCGCATTTCCATTGGCTGAGAAATATACTGGTGAGAAGCGAGATGAAAAATTAGGCTGAGAGATGAAGTGGGCTAGTAACACGGTTAAGTCGACAGAGCCGCCCTTTAAAAGTCTTTTTTTGTATAATCTTTTAATGATGTTTGTACAATCCCTACTAGTAAAACTCTTGTTAATTACTGTATTCATTTCTATTTACAGTATATGCTGCTATTTCTAGCTATTTCATAATGACCGCTACAATACTAATAATTGTTTCTTTCAAGTAGCTATATTTCTTCAAACATCCGTATAGGTTTAACAAGCATCAGGTTGGGTCAAGATGTAATCAATGGTTTGACCAACAGTCTTTAAGGTATCAGCTTCATTATCTGGTATTTGTATATTAAATTCGTGTTCCAATTCCATAACGACTTCAACAACATCCAAAGAGTCCAAGCCTAAGTCCTGCAGGAAAGAAGCATCTTCTGATATTTCTTTGTTACCGATTTTTTCGTATCCCTCGAGTAATTCTAATACTCTTTCTTTAGCGATTTCTCTGGTCAAATCTGGGAAGGCAGAGTAACATCTGATGGTTTGAAATTTGAATTGAACTGGTCCGGAGGCAGCTAAGGTACCGGTTCTGGCAGGGATGCTGGCTCTAGCACCAGCTCTGGCGATGGTAGACTTGGCTATTGATCTGAACATTGAGTAGTAAGAAGATTTGGAGTTTTTTTTAGTGGTCAATAAAAGTGCGATAGTTACCCGGGAAAATACTAGTTGATAATTTATAGATATGACTTGTGATCAATAACAACAAAATAGGTATTTGTGGTAAATAATATTTTGAATATAGGTTCCTCTTGTCATTTCCTCCTGTTTATTATACGTATCCCGTGGCGTTTATAACACGAGTACACAAAAAAAAAAAATGAGTATTATTTCAAGTTCCAGACATTTGAATGGTTTCAACGGATAGCCAATAACTTTAAAATAGTCTAAAATTACTTCTGTAACATCTAGAATGTGTTTCTTGCTCTAAGCATAAAAATATTTAAAGCATCTTCATCCTATTGATAACTCCATACTAAATAAGCGTCCACTAAGTACTTTGTTTAAATCTGCTTAAACATCCACTGTACTTGGGTGGTTCAAACTTTTTTGAAACTTCACTCTTAGTGTTCCAAATATATGCTTGCGGACTTCATTACGCACGTTGTTTATTAGTTTTGTTTCTACAATACCCGTTACTCTCTTCTCTCGCTCAATCTCATTTCATTTTGCAACTTTTATTTTGCAACTTTTCACTCGCACAAATTTTTCACCATGTTCAAGTCGATATTCTCAGGTATAAAGACCGCCAGACCGGTGCTTACCACTTCTTACCTTTCCAGCATAAAGTCTAACTCTGCTATTGCACCTATGGCTTCGACCTTTACCCCTTTTGGTCCAGTTTCAAACCTCCAAATTTCCATGCAAAAAAGATTCGCTACCTTGAACCAAATCAAGAAGGGAAAACAAGGAAAGCCTATTAAACCCTACATGTCCACCGCCCCTCATTTGGGTAGTAACCCCTTTAAGAAAGGTGTTATTTTGAGAGTCATGATTGTTAAACCAAAAAAGCCTAACTCGGCCCAAAGAAAGTGTTGTAGAGTCAGGTTAACCAACGGTAACGTAGTTTCTGCATTAATACCAGGAGAGGGACATAACTTGCAAGAACATCATGTTGTTTTAGTAAGGGGTGGAAAAGTACAAGATTTGCCAGGTGTAAAGTACAAGTTAGTAAGAGGAGCTTATGATTTAAACGGTGTGGCCAATAGGTCAACTTCCAGATCTAAGTATGGTGTTAAAAAGCCGCAACAATAAGAGCAACAACCAATTACTTCAGTGTAAATAGAATGTAGAGAAATCTAATAGTTAAATAACAAACAATTTATGTAAAAGTGAAATAGTTAGATCTCTACGCAATTGTGAAAAAAGAGAAATCTGTAAAGGACTGAAAGTGTAGTACATAAGAAAATTCAACACAAATATAATCTTCATACTCAATTTAATATATGAACTTATTTAATTTATACCCGTCCAGCTTCAAAACGTCTTCCACTAGCAGTCTTCCTATTCTCAATTAATTTTCCATCATCATCAACATTTTCTGGTTTTGCTCTATTCAAAACCTTCAAGAACTCCTTAACACGGAATCTCATTCTTGAGTGCATGTATGCCTTGGCACACTTAATATGGTAGTGGAAATAATTTCTGAAGAATTGAATATGAGAAATACAATTCTGTCTTCTATCACCCTTCACAAGATGTCTTGGGAAGAGTACAAACGTTACGTACCCCTTGTTGTCATCAGAACGATGGTTAACAACGTTCTTAATATCAAGAGGCGGTTCATTATGTGAGTACAATACTTGTGGGGCTGTTTGTACTGACCGTCTTCTAGCATCAACAAATTCCTGTAAGAAGACTCTACCGAAGACCTTGTCGGTTTCGTCTTTGAAAATTGTTGAAAAAATAACGGTAACTCTATCAAAAGAAGGCTTGATATAAATACTCTCATCCATACCTCTATAGTTGATTGTTAAAATATTTTCTTGATCTAATTCTTGCTTAACCTCTTCGGAATAAACGTTAGAGTTAGCGTAATGTTGGGCCAACTCATCGTAACGTGCAAATGCTTTTTCGAATGGAGCAGCGATACAATTACGTTTCAAGTTAGCCAATTCCTCAATCAAGTCTTGTTTAAATTCATCCAGTTGTTGTGATAATGAATTTAAATCCAAGGCAAAAGAGTGATCAAAATTCGGCTCGGCGTCAGTTTGAGACAACACTGGGGCAAAACGGGTATACTTTTCAGTGAGGTATGCATCAACACCGTGTTGGAGTAAATCTTGCCAACATTTAACGTAGATAGAAACAAGAACAAGGTGCTTGGATTCTGGGTCATTGGACACATGATAAGTAGTAAAATCAAAGTCTGTGAATATACGTTCGACGGATTTGAGAGAGGCTGGGTCTGTGCCGGTAAGCTCCGTGATGGTCTTGTGGAGAAGTAGGTTATTCTGTTCGATCTGCAACATGTTGAACGAAGAATGGGTGCGGTGCGATCAAATTTAAACTAGTACATGGAGAGGGGGTGACCTTAATGGAAGGATATTTCCTGCGGTGCTCGCGTTATATATATATTCTCGCGGGAGGTCTGACGGTAGTCGGTGACTTGTCTTTTTCACTTTTATCTCTGTCACTTCTTCCCATTGAGATCTGTTACTTCAGTATTCATATTTGAATAGACTAAGCTACACTATGTTATCCTTTCTGTACCGTTTAATTGGTAAAATTATACTTTTTCATCAATACCCCTTAATTTTTATTTTGATGTTGGCCAACCGCATTAAAGTTTTTCCTATATATCTTATGCTTCTTCTCCACGTCTATTACACTACTCTATATAATCTCTACATACAACCTACTGACGATTTAAAAAGTTCTTATTGTTGAATAAACCTCCCCTGTGAAGGGCTGGCGCTCTTACCTTACCCTTCAAAATTGAGCTAACATTCTCCTTAGGTTTCTGAGGTGAAATCTTATTGGTCTTTTGATCATATTGTACTTGATTGATTCTCTCCTTGACGTACTTCTCAAAAGAGTCAGTAGGCTCATTTCTATGTTTAAGCAACCAAGGATGATTAAGAAGAGCTTGATAACTTGGCCGAAGGTCAGGGTTTTTATTCAAACAAGATTTCACAAATAATTGAGCTTCCTTACTGAAAAGCTTTGAATCCAACTTTGGAGGTTCTCCATCAACCATTGCACTCAATTGTGAAAAAATATTATCATAAGTTTCAGCTGGATAGGGGTAATTCCCCTTGGCGATCTCTAAAATCGTCAATCCCAAAGACCAAATATCTGATTGGATAGAATATGTACTATCGTCAGGCGTCAAAGACTTAATTCTTTCAGGAGCCATATAACTTTGACATCCAATATTTGTCTTTGCTAAAGAAGCAACAAGATTCCCACTCACACCGAAATCACAAAGTTTAACTTTACCTTCCGAATTAACAAGGATATTTGTAGGTTTCACGTCTCTATGGATGATATTATGATTATCTTTCAATTCCTTTAATCCCCTAATTATACACTCACTGATATATGCTAAATGACTTTCATTCTTGATCCCCACGTCCTTCTCATAAACCTTATCTAATGAACCGCCATCCATATTCTCAATGCACATGTAAACGGCCCCTTCTACGAAGAAGGCTCCATAAAAATCAACAATGTACGGTGATTGACACTTATGAAGCACGTCTAACTCCATAAGAATTTGTGTAAACTTACTTTCATCCAATTCTAATCTAACTTCTTTCATGGCCATCAACACTCCAGTCGGTTTATGTAACACTTTCGAAACAGTTCCGTAGTTACCTCTACCGATTTCTGCAATGAATTGAAGCTGGTCTAAAGAAATATTAAACGAAGTTCCAGAGGAGAAATTGATCCCAGTAGAGTTCAATGAAGCCTTACCAGTAAAATTTAAAGCACCAGACTTGATGTCAACATACTTAGAGTAGTTGGCAAAAAGGCCCTGTAGTTTTGGTTGGGCAGCAGTGTCACTTTTATGAGGTTTTTCGTTAGCGTCGTTAATAGTGTCATTAGATTTATCTTCGGATAAATTGAGTTTGAAGTTTGGTTTTTTCTTTCTCTCCAGGATCCTTCTTGACAATTCACCTGTTGATCCAATAAGATTTTTTTTATCTTCGTTCAAGTTTACTGGAGGACTTAAGGTTCCAGAACCAGGGCCAGATCCTGTCATTGGGCCAGATCCCCCTGGGGATTGAGATGCAGTTATATCATTTATATTCATCTTTAATCCACCCCTTCTTTGAGCCAAGGATGACTTGATATCATCTACTTGTTTGGCATCATTTGTAGAAAAGGACCGAATCTCTTGATTGGGCAATGGAGGTATTGCTGGTAAACTCTGCTCCAAAGTAGGAATATTCAGGTCTGACTTTGGTAAATCTTCATCCATGTAAGGCTTCTTGTTGACCCTTTTCTGTTGGAATGCCATAATTCTAGCCTGAATATCACTATTAAGTTGAGTATGGCTGGGAGTTATCATGGGGCTAGTGGGGGTATTAGACTGAGTTGGGGTGAGAATTTTTGGTGACATTGGTCCAACGGAAGAGGAGGACGTCTGATCTGTGGACGCAAAACCAGGTGAGCTATTGTTAGGTGAGCTGGTACCTTGTTCCGAGAGATCTAGGTTGGGGAATGATTTATTTAATTCTTCTGACATCAAAAAATAAGTTTAGTGGGTAACTTCAAATGAAAAAGTGTTAATATCTGGTATAAAATTTCAGGTTTAGGGTGCTATGATCTAGTAAACACACTTTAAAACCGGGTGTTGTGGTCTGTGGACCTGTTTGTCTGAGTTGGCTGGTGCTAAGGAGTGATGCCCAGTTGTAATCTGGTTTGATTAATAAAAACCAAAACTTTTTTTGGTGAGCGTTGCGTCGACACGACGGTTTTGAGGGCCTGATAAAGGGTCTTTGGTAGTAACTGGTGTGTTAATTTAGAGAAAAGTTCAATTATCAAGTTCAAAAAATTGATGAGATTAAAAATAAGCTGATGAGAATGTGGGTATCTAGATTCCTGTATTGGTATAGTTGGTATGTGTGTTGTTCTTCTTTAATTTCTCTCAGGTGTCTCCCAAAAGTCTATTCCCCGTTCTACCGCGAACTATCAAAATCCATTGTTCAACAATAAATGCCCCTGTGGTTGAGTACCCATGTGCTAGCAAGAGAAGTTTGATGAAAGTTTGATGCATTTGCTCAGTGGTGGATGTGTGAATAAGTACTGGGGTTCCGGATATGCCGACTACATGATCGATTTTCGTCCATACTGCCTTTCGCTCGCTTTGACTATTCAAGTTTTTCTTATTTTCTCTCTATTCACTGTTTCACTGCGATCCTTCTACTAATTATTTATTAGACTTTAACCGTACTCTTAGACGCTTTCATTTATACTCCACTCATACCTGATTCTGTATTTGCGTTTTATTAACACCTGGTTTCCCTATATTTCTCGTAGCCCTTTCATATCTTGTGGTGTTCATTCACTTCTTTCAGCTTCTCGCCGTCACTTTCCTCGCGTTCATTTCTTGGTGTTGCTGTGATTCTGAAATTTGCAGCAATTGAATGAAATCCGTTTAGTGTATATGCCGAATAAACGATCTCAACCTAAACCTACGTACACTATATACAACATCCACTGTTGTACATTAACTAGGCATCAACATTTTAACAGACTTTAAACCTAATTTAAACAACGCTGAACTCTCCTCTCATCGTCTTAATTGTCTCTGCTCACGTAATCAGGCCTTTCTCACGCATTTGCAGCTATGGAAGACTGTCTCCATGTTCACCTCAATAACTACGACTCATACACGGCCCCTCCTCTGGCTCTCGACCATATAGGTTCTGCGGTTGCCCATGTCCCCATAATAAGAATATACGGGTCCTTGGTTTTCTACCACAATTCCACCAAATACGCTTTCAACGCGTTGCTTCACGTCCATAACGTGTTTCCTTACGTATACGTAACCTGTGACTACGAGTTCCTTCGTGATACAGATGAAACCAAACATCTTGCCGATGTTACCGCTTACATCGAAAGATTCCTTGCTAACTCCTTCAAATTTAAAAAAAAAGCTGGAGATGAGATCGATGAGCCTGAACCGGAACCTGAACCAGAACCTGAACCAGAACTCCAAAACTTTGGTTCCTGTAAAAGGCGATTTGTGGCGTCTGTGGTGTTGTGTAAAGGTGTTCCCATATACGGATACAGGGTTGGATATCGGCTTTTCTATAAAATCAATTTCTTAAGCCCGTTGTATAAAGCTAGGTTCTCAAATATGTTTCATGATAATCAAATGGATTGGGACCAATTTTCCAAATTTCGGTTCAGATTCGAAATATATGAAGCTCATATACCTTATATTTCTCAGTTTTTGGCTGACTATAACTTATTTAGTTGCAATTGGATTAAATTTAAGACCTGTTTCTTTAGATACCCGGTGATTGAACACAATTCATATATGGATATCAAACAATTGACAATTTTGAAACGATTTCTTATCAAACACATTGACAATAACATACTACATATGAAGTATGAGAGGATTGGTAGGAGTGTTTTGGAATTAGATCTCAAATCTAATCAAATATTAAATCGTGAAGACCTAGTGGAACGAAATTATAATCTAAACTTTGATCAATTCAATAAATTCCCACAGGAAGTCCACTTGAGCTCTATCCAACATATAATGAAAGAAATCCGATACCAAAGCAAGTTACACGGTGTCGATTTTAAGTTCAACAATCAAATTATGGATCCGAATCCCAGTGATAGTGACACTATATGGCCCAATCAGGTAGAACTACAAAGCTTGTTAGACTATATGATCAAGCAGACAAAAGAGATCAAAACTACTGACGTTCATCGGTATGGAGCTTTATTATTTCAAAAGTTTAATGATAGTTTGTCAAAGTATCCTACTCTATTCATGTCTGTAAATAAAGAAATGTACTACATGAATCTGAACGTGTCTTCTTCGGATTTATTTGAGTACCTGGATGTGAATGAGTTGTTCATAGGGTATGAAGAGTCAAGTCAGGGCAGCTCTGGTGTGTTCAATTCTTTTGAAAAGAGTGGAATTCAAAGCAACGATACTAACCGTATGAATCTTAGTAGCAATAATGATGATACCAATAATAAATTCAGTAATAACGATACTAGCATTGGTGCTAGTAGTGGTGCTAATAATGACATTAATAATGATAATGATAATGATAATGATAATGATAATGATAATGATAATGATAATGATAATGATAATGATAATGATAATGATAATGATAATGATAATAATGATCCTGGTAATGATTTAAATGGTACTGGCAACGAAAATTCAAATTCTGGAAATAAAGAACATGTAGACTCAGAATCCGAAATAGAATTTAGTTCCAGTGACTTTGACAATGAAGAAGATGTGGAGAGTGGCAAACCTATTTGTCTTCCTTCCAGTCAAGACTCTGAGGGTCAGGACTTCAGTGACTTGGAAGAAGGTACTTTCAATGATAGTCAAATGCTCTTTGAACTCACTCAGAATGTCACAAAAATCAAAAGATCTTTTGAAGAGCATGAAAATCCTTTATCCAGAGAAAACATCCTACAAGATTTAGAATCTTCTGGGTCAGTGAGAGTCAATTATACAGATCCACATTATGATAACGCAAAGGACTTGCATGTTAGACCTTTGATATTTGCAAATAAAAAGATCAAAATCCCGCTCAAAAAGGCAGTGCCTGATCTTTTAGTCAACGAAAAGAGCTTTTCCAGAACTCTTTCCAAGCAAGTTGGAAAGCAAAGTATGGGTCTCCAAAACTGGGAATACACAGTACCTCCCCCACCCAAGAGCGAGGTTATTGAAAGTTATGAGAAGGAACGTTTACTGAGAGATAAAATGCTCAAATACAAGTCACAGTTAGAAATGCCAATCTCTAGGTCTGTGGATTTTAAGCACAATATTAGCGGATCAGTCGACAGAAGGCCCGACAATTTCATTCAATTGACCAACTTCTTTATGGAAATTCATATCAATACTACCACAAAGAAACTTCCTGATCCATCAAAGGATCAGATATCTGTTATCTTTTTCAAATTTGTTGATAGTAATGGCATGTTCTCTAGCTCAGTTAAAAAATCAGGAATTTTATTCAACAAAAATGCATTCCAAAGTAAACATTCTTTTAACATAAGCAATCTAGAAAGAACATTGGGAGCTGTTGTGAAGGTATTCGATACTGAACTGGCCTGTGTGAACCATCTCCTCGAAACTGTCGAGCTTTTTGACCCGGATATTCTCTCAGGATTTGAAATAAATTCGTTATCATGGGGCTACTTGGTAGAGAGATACAAGAAGAAGTTGACTATCAATATTTTACCTGAATTGAGCCGTTCGAAGGTGAAAAATGCTGGTAAATTCGGTGATAGATGGGGGTATACTCATACATCTAATATTCAGATAGTCGGTAGATACGTCATGAACATTTGGAGAGTGGTAAGAAAAGAAGTCAATCTCAATAATTATAGCTTTGAAACTTGTTGTTTCCATATTTGTCATCACACCTTTCCAAAGTTGGATAACATGCAGCTTTCAAAGATGCTAAAGGGGTCTTTTAAAGACGGTCTTTTTGCCGTAAGTTACTATATGAAGAAGATAGATTTATGTGATCAGTTTATCGATTCTCTTGATCTTCTTGGTAAGAATGTGGAGCTTTCACGATTGGTGGGAGTTGATTTCAATTCCAACTTCTACAGAGGTTCACAATTTAAAGTTGAATCTATTCTTCTACGGCTATGTAAGTCGGAGAATTTTCTCTTGAACTCACCGTCTAAAAAGCAAGTTCATGAAATGAAGGCTTTGGAACAGATTCCTTTGATCTTGGAACCTATGTCGAACTTCTATAAATCTCCTCTTATAGTCCTTGATTTCCAATCATTATACCCTTCTGTCATGATTGCTTATAACTTGTGCTACTCCACATTTATTGGTAGACTTTATATGTTCAAGCCGAACAAAAACCCAAACGGTTATTTGCGTCATCTACAGCTACCACCGATGCTAGTAGACCTCCTCAAGAAGAATGAATGTATCACAGTTACTCCCAATGGAATGGTATTCGTGAAAAGTAAAATCCGTAAGTCAATCTTGGCCAAAATGTTGCAAGAAATTTTGACGTTAAGAATCAATATTAAAGGGTTCTTGGGTTACTTTAAAGAGTCTCAAAACCCCCAGCTTTTTAAAGTGTTCAACTCCAGGCAATTGGCCTTAAAGTTGATAGCGAATGTGACATATGGATATACTTCTGCAACCTTTAGTGGGAGAATGCCAAATTCTGACATAGCAGATTCTATCGTGGCTACTGGTAGAGAGATCTTGACCAAATCTATTGACTTGATTGAACAAAGTGGTCATGGCTGTAAAGTGGTTTATGGAGACACGGACTCGCTATTTGTCTATTTGCCGGGGAAATCAAAGGATGAAGCTTTTGATATAGGTGAAAGTTTGGCAAAAGAAATCACAGATAAGTTTCCTGATCCGGTCAAACTCAAGTTCGAAAAAGTTTATCACCCTTGTGTGTTGTTGAGTAAAAAGAGGTACGTTGGGTATAGCTACGAGCACAGGAATCAAGAGAAGCCCAAATTTGACGCTAAGGGGATAGAAACAGTTCGGCGAGATGGGATTCCGGCACAACAGAAGATCCTTGAAAAAGCCCTTAGGATTCTTTTTGAGACCGCTAATCTATCGGCAGTTAAGAAGTACGTGATGGGGGAGTTTTACAAGATTAGAGCCAATAAAGTGATAATTAAAGATTTCTGTTTTGCGAAAGAAGTCCGATACGGAACGTATAAAAACGAAGCATATCTACCTCCTGGAGCTCTCGTGGCCCAGAAGAATGTTGAAGAAGATGCCCGTAGCGAACCTCAATACCGTGAAAGAGTACCTTATGTCGTTTATCGAGATGCCAGTAAAGTTCGATTGAAGGACCGGTGTGTTTCACCGGAACAGTTCATCGCCACTCTCAACACTGAAATTCCAATGCAGCTAGACTACGATTATTACATTCTTAAAGTGTTAATCCCACCACTAGAGAGAATCTTCAATTTAATTGGAGTGGACTTACAAGATTGGTATAAGGAAATGCCAAGGGATCGAGAAAGGGATACTAAGCCCGATAATGCAATCAACTCAAAGTTCATTCATAAAAAGTCTTGCCTCAACTGTGGGAAACGGCTCCCACCGCAACTTGATGACTGGTGTCATGATTGTACCACCCGTAGGACAGAAATTATGCTCAACTCCAGTAACGAGGTCAAGCATATACAGAGAAAATTACATGATTTGGACCGGATATGTCATGTTTGTACCGGTCAATGTCATCGTTCTACTAACACACCAGATGTGGTTGACAAGTGTATTAATAAAGATTGCACTACCTACTTTAATCGTGTTAGAGCCGTTTGCGAGTTAGCCGTTGCAACTAAAACGCGCAGATCAATTTTTCACTCCAACGAGACGCTTTAACAACAAGTTTTAATCGACGAGTTTTAGCATGGCTTTCTCTGAGCAAATGACATTGCCACAGGGCTATCAATTTAGAAAGTTGAAGAAGAGTGACTACACCAATAACTACAAAGAAACATTGGAAGTCTTAACTAGCGTCGGAGAAATCAGTGAACAAATGTTCAACGATCTTTTTGATTATTGGCAATCTTTACCTAATATTTTCCAACCTCATGTGATCACCAACGAACAAGGTGTCATTGTTGCCACTGGTTCAGTGGTTTTGGAGAAGAAGTTGATCCACGAATGTGCTTCTTTAGGCCACATTGAGGATATTTCTGTTGCCAAATCAGAACAAGGAAAGAAGTTGGGTTACTCTATGATTGTTGGATTAACGGAGGTTGCAAGAGCTCATGGCTGTTATAAGGTAGTGTTGGACTGCTCTACGCATAATGCTGGGTTTTATGAAAAGTGTGGGTACACCAACGGGGGGAATAACATGTATGTTAAGTTTTAATAGACAATAGGTATTATATATAATTGGATATAATATACTATACATTAATTACTATACAACACGCTGTAAACTATATAGTCTGTTGTAATCATGACAACTGTTTTAAATATTGTTCATCTTCTCATATCTTTTCAAGGGCCTTTGAAAGGGGTTAGTATTGTTCTCTCGCTAAAACATTTAAATTATACATACTTCCATAGAAAGAATAGAGTTTCCTCGGATAACCTTGTTCGTTAGTAATACATCGTATCAATTTTTCTGTATCATACATACCACTGTCCCGATATTGGTTTTACCATTGGTGGATTCCTCTAGAGCATCGGATAAAGTGACATTGAGGAATACATCGAATGCCTTCAACGTTCCGATAACCTTTCTGGTACCGTTCAAGTGCACAGCAATCTGCTTGTTGAGGTACTATATGTTAGTAAGGGCGTTGGTTGAGGTGGTTGGTGTTACGTACTTTTTTTAATTCTGGGGTAGAAACCATTTTGAAGAAGAAGAGTTTTCGCGTTATGGATGATTTCACGTCTTATCTGGACCTTATACGGTCAGTAGAGGGAGAAACCGAGGCAAGGGATGAACGACCAGGGGATATAATACAGAAGTCAGCAGTTGACAGATCAAGCGAAGGAGTAGGTAATATAGATGGAAATAGCAAAACGAATGAAACTGGAAAGGTTGGTGATGATAACGTTCCCAGTAACCGTGTTAGCGATAGTTCTGGTATCCCGAGTACGCCTGCTCGTGATAGTATTCGGACCAGCATCCATTCCAGTCCTGGATCCCGTGGCACTCCTCGTTCCACGCCACTTCTTTTAGCTAAACAAAGATCAAAGGTCTCTTTGCTCAAACAACGAGACGAGCTCCTTCATCAGAGGACGCTTCTCCTTAACAAAATCAACGACGAGAAGAAAACTCAAGGTCTTCTTAAAAAGGAAAGAGAGAGAACCAAAAATGAGCGGATGCTTGAGTCCCTAATTCAACAAAACAACGCACAGTTTGCTCAATCCGTTAATAGAAAAGAAGTAGATCTTGAAACAGATGACACCACGGAAATTTCAGAGGCTATGAAAGTTTATCCATCGAATGATTGGGTTTTGCGTCTTGAAAAGGTCAAGATGTTTCTCATAAACATCCAAATCATCAACGCAAGCGTGACGACCCAGTACGTAGACTCAATTCACTGTCGAATCTACAATTTCACGGTAGTAGCACGAGACATTTTCAAGATACCGTTTCTGATGACAATCAACTCGGAGCTTCTGTCGATTATCTCAATAGAATTAACTAACAGACGTCGGCTCAGGAGTATAGGTATCCTTTCTGGCTCATTGTATAAGATACTTGAGTCAGATTACTTTCCAAACAAGAGAGTTACTGCCATAATTCAGGGGCTCAACTCGTTGGCGCAACAAGTGAAAGAACGAGCCGATATGATGGTAAAAATCGTGGAAAAATTCGATAATTATATTGTACCCACCGTTCTACTACGAGAGGTGCTCAAGTCTGTGTCTGTAGGAGGATCAGTCCATAGATCTAATGGCTCTGTAGATGGAGCTGTTCTCAATATCATCAAAAGTGTACGAGAGTTGGTGTTTTTGATTCCAAGAACAGCCCTGTATGAGGAACACAAGCTCATTTTGCACTGGGATATAATTGTGAAAGACCAAATCACTGGTGAGTGTGGTTCTTTTATATCTGTAAAGATTGAAAGGAGAGACCAAGTTTCAGATATATCCTCCGTGTTCCACCAGTTCGCCAAAGATAATGATGTTGTGCTGACGCTTGAGCTTCTTTTCCAGTCCATTTTCGATTTGTAGATTATATGTATACTAAGAGTTCATCGCATTACTATCACCTATTATTATGTATTACTATACAGTCTGAAAGCTCATCAGCTCGTTCTCCAAGTCAAACTTGATCGAGGTTTGTCCTGGTTTCGCAGGCTTGAACCACCTCCTACAGAATGATAAGAGATCATGAATGTACTGAGTCCTTTCGTTGGTCAATTCAAAATCATAAAGCGGCTCATACTGTCTGAATGCCTCTTCCAACTTGTCATCTTCTCCGACTGCTTGCTTCAATATCTCAATTCCTTGGGTTCTATACATAAGGCCCTCGATTCCATGGATTAAATCGTATCTGATATCTTCCCATTCAATCCCAACTAATCCGTTAGAAACAGACTTTTTATACTGGAAATACTTGAATATCCATTCCTTCAATTTTTTTATGTGTTCTCGATTTTGCCCGACGGCCATCTTTTTATCGATTGCTGTAGCAAGTTTTTGTACCTGACCTTTTTTGTAACTATTGGATATGGTTTCATCTGGAACAAGATTAGAAGTGAGCTCGTCTTGGATTTGGTTCATTTCCCAAACTTTCTGAATCAGCGCAAATGGGAACTTCAAGTGACTCTCTGTGAGTTTATCGGGAAATTCGCCTTCGTGAACTCGTTTTTCGAACTCTTGGAATCCAGTAGCTGCCTTGGTAATTGGTGACAAGTTGGTAGCTTTAGTATTTTTCTTTCTTTTTTTCTCTTGCTTGTCATCTTGTTTTCTTTCATAGAATTCGTTTTCTTCATCCTCTTCTCGATCTCTTTTAGACTTATTTCCTCTTTTCGGGTTACTATTGTGCTCTTCATCAGCCAAATACTTTAATCTGGTCCGGAACATTCTCTCAGAGTACTCGATTTCATAATCGGTATCCTTATCAAAGTTATTCAATTCATCAGTTGGAACGTACTCAATAGCAGGCATTTCATGAGGATTAAATGGGTTCTCTGCGAGCTCTTCTTGTTGGAAACTCGTCTCTAAATAGGTATACATTAACCACAAGAAACGTTTAGCTCTATTGGCCGGATGAATGTTGGTTTCCAAGAAAAACTCCATGAAACTATTGGATACATGTTGGCAGTCAGGAGTGTGCTCATGATGGAATTTGATTCCATTGATGTTGTTACTTAACAAGAATAAGAGTAACACCAAATTTGTATTGGGTTTCTTTTCTGGTGGACTTCTTAAAAGATCCTCAATAGCCTTAAAGTCTTCCTTCACATCACTTACTGCCTTCAAAATACTCTTTAATCTGGGCGTATCTTGTAATGGTTTTGATGCTCCAGTTTCTGGATCAGCTTGGAGGGACGGAATTGAATGATACGTTCTCAATGTACTCCTCATTTCTGGAACAAAGTTTATGGTAGTATTCATTCTTCCCGTGTTTACAAGCAAACAAACTTTAGCCACAGACTTCCCCATATCCATGTCTCGTAAAAGTCTTTCCCGCAAAATCTTTGAACACTTTGGAGATTCGGCCAAAGTCCGGACGTAGAGCTCAGCGAAAGTGTACTTGTCACCATTATGGAAATCTGGAACGGTACAGTAGCCAAATGGATTGGAAAACGCCCTAGTTTGGTCCTCGAACAAAGCATGGAGGAAATCGTATTGAATGTCTTTTCTCCAGAATGGTTCCCCATCAGATTTCTTGAGGTAACGGACACCTTTGGGAATGGAGGCACTAACTGGCCTTCTTGATTTTTTCTTCTCTCCAGATTCTGTGATGATTGAGAGTTCGTTTTCGGAATCAGAGTCAGAGTTGGTCGCATCATGAGGAATTCCTGGAACCTGTGATGGTGTTGAAGTAGATTGAACTGGGGCTGCAGTTGGAGGTACTGGCACGTTTTGTGGAGGGCCCGGCTGGTTCACTTGTGATTGACTCACTTGTGGCTGACTTGGAGGTTGGCCTAATGGTTCATTGAATGATTCACTTGTTGGTTGAGTTACTGGCTGGTTTAATGCTTGCGATAATTGCGGGTTCGTATGTGGAAATTGGACGTGACCAGGACCTGGTTGTAATTGGTCTTGGAAGACTGGAATCATTGAAGGAACAGAGTTTTGACCTTGAGAAGGATTTATCTCCAAATTAGTCTCATCTGTATCCGTCTTTGATTCCTCTTTACTATACGTGTCGTGGATCGGATCGTAGTTCATTCAAAATTGAAATATTTCAACTCAATATTTAATTTTGAGATTTTGAGATTTTGAGGTTTGAATTTGGTGATAGTAAAATTATGTCTCTCCCGGTGAATTGGAGACAACTTCAACTATTTGAAGTCCTCCCGGTGCGAGATCCCAATCTCAACACAGACGATGCTTTGTATTCATCCCCGTCACTCGCTGCCATCTCTTCTTCCCATCACTACATGGTACTCGCAGTTAATGGATGCTTCATTAAGATCGTCTCGAAACAGTTTAACAGTTTGACGACTTTTATGGCTTATGAACCCGACTTCCGTATCACCTTCATGACCGGATTCAAAGGTTTGGGATATGGCGAACCACAAAGTGATTTGATCGTAACGATAGCTGAAAAACAGGGATTTTCTTCCGTTTTGAAGCTATGGGATTTGGGGAAGATCTTGGATAAAAGTGGAGCCTCTAGCAATGGTGGTGGTAATGGCGGCAAAGTCTCAGATATTAGCTCAAGTGTAGGAACTACTGACTTCCGAACACAAGTTTACATCCAAAATGGTGACAATTCTTTCCCTATTAGCTGCTTCACATTTAACTCCGATTTATCATGTCTCGCTGTCGGTTACACCAATGGAAAGGTATTGTTAATCAGGGGAGATTTGCTTCGTGATAGAGGTTCGAAACAGAGACTTGTTTATGAGTCTCCTGACCCGATCACTGGTTTACACTTTAACGAGTACCACGAATTACTCTATGTGACGACCACACTGAGGATTTTGACAGTACCTACTACCGGTCGGAACCAAGGTAAACCTTCTAGCATTCTTTCGAAGAAGGTCGGTGTACCATTGGACTGTTCAGCCGTGGATCCAGAGAAACAGGAATTGATTGTGGGTGTAGATTCATCGATTCGGTATTACAATCACAGGGCGAAATCTCACGTCTTAAACTTTGAAGTTGGTAAAAAACTCATCCATCGATATATCAAGGACTATCTTTTGATTATTTCGCCAATTGAAGAGAGTATAGGAACAGTAAGGAAGTTGAGCACGAAGGTGATCATTGTAGATCTTCGTTATAAACATATTTCATTCAGCATGACGATTCCCAACACGTCTATAAATCACGCATTCGAGATGTGGGATGACTTGTACATACTAAGCAGCGATGGTATGCTTTATAGAATTCATGAAAAACCCATCAATCAACAAGTCGAGTTAATCTTACAAAAGGAAGTTTTCTCGTTGGCTTACCAGTTAGCCAAAAATTCTGGCTTACCAACACAAACATTACTAAAAGTTTGCAAGTTGAGCGGAGACTACTCTTACCAAAGGGGTGAATTTCAGGAAGCCATTGACTCCTACATCAAATGCTTGCGTTACTATAAAGACCCCTCGTTGGTTATTGACGAAGATGAAGAGCCCTTGAATGACTTCATCATGACCATCATCACAAAATTCAAGGACGCATCGAATATCCATGATTTAACAGAATTTCTCTTTCAACTATATAAGCTCAACATTGCAAACAATGATCATATAACTTTGCTTTTGTGCTGCTACTGTAAGTTGAAATTTGTGGATAAGATTCGCAAGTTCATTGATGAGATCAACTTATCGGAAATTGACAATGATACTGATGAAACGCAGGTTGATAAGAGGTCTTTTCTGGGTTTGGACTTCCCTTTGATCATTAACTTATTTAAAGAGTGTGGGTACTTTAATGAAGTGATCCGGTTACTCTATGAATTAAATCAGCCAAACTTGATTGTGGATATTCAGCTTAATGATTTAAAAAGCCCTCTGAAGTGTTTGAAATATGTGAAATCTTTGTCAATAGATGAGTTACTTTTGATCCTTATTGAGAACTCAAAGAATCTTTTAGATAATTTACCCATTGAAACCACAGAGCTTTTGATCAATGTATTTACTGGTAAATACGTTCCAGATCTGAGTAACAAAGTCTTGGACTCCAACACTAAAGAACCAGAACCTCATGAGGGATCTGATGCTTCCTTCCCATTGAATAGTTACAAGTCTTTCGTAGCATATTTGTCAGGGAAAGAAGATCCAGATGATGGGACAACGGTGAGTTCGGCAAATTTACCTTCTGAACCAACATATCTCCCACCGCGGCCTAGCTTGATCTTCCCTAGCTTTATCAACAATCCTAATGAGTTTGTGATCTTCTTGGAGGCTTGTATCGAAACCTTCGATAAGTATCAAGGAAATTTCAACGACAAAAAAGAACTTCTTATAACACTTTTGGAGATGTATCTTTCTTTATCCAAGAAAGAAAAGGAAAACCACGACAAATGGACCGAAAAAGCGCAAACGCTTGTTAGTTCATACTCTGAATTTTTTGATGAAGCTTCTTATCTTCTTGTTGCACACATATATGACTTCAAAGTCGATTTACCAATGGAAAGAAAAAGTGGTTATGAAGATAGTGCTTTCCGTTCAGCTCAATTAAGTGGAGATGTGAAACAGTGTTTTACAATTGTTGAAAAATACGGGGATATGAATCCTGGATTATATAAATCGCTTCTTCGTTTCATTGTTTCTGATGAACTGGTGTTCAAACAAGTTGATCAGAAGAAATTTCACTACGTTATTAAGAAGTTAAAAGATTTGAAACTCGCATCACCATTAGAGATTATTCAAATTTTGAGCTCCAGTGAGTTTACCACAATTGGAATGATCAGAGACTACTTGATAGATATTATTGATGTAGCGAATCATGAGATCACCAATAATGAAAAGCTTGTTGATTACTACGAAAAAGAGTCTATCAAAAACAGTTATAAAGTCACAGAGCTCAAGACAAAACCATTTATTATTCAAAATAATAAATGCAGTGCCTGTAATTTGAAGTTGGATTTCCCTGTCATTCATTTTAAGTGTAAGCACTCATTCCACCAACGGTGTTTGGATGAAAATTTCTTGAGTGATAACGGATTTATTAATTCAACCCCAACATGTTCCATTTGTATTAACGATATTGACCTGGTTCAAACTTTAAGAAATGAACAAGTGAAAACCAAAGATGAAACTGACCTATTCGATCAGTCATTAAAAGAGTCCTCTGATAAGTTCAAGGTGATCTCCAATTATTTGGGTAAAGGTGTAATGGAAAATGAGTATTTGCAAATTAATGATGATTTGTAAATGCGAAACTTTTCCTTGTTTTGCAACCATTTCGCAGCTATGCTATTGTTTCAAAAATGTTTCAGATCTGAAACATTCAGATCTTTTATATAATTTGTATATTCCGGGGTTTCTAGGTAATAAAATTATAATAATTAAATGGCAATACAAATTAACAATAAGCGCAGCTTAGAGCTTGATCTTTCATCTCCAACTTCAGAGTATAGTCCTGTATTAGCTAAGAAAGTAGACACCCCAGTATCTGCCAAATTTTTTGAAAATTTTGGAGATAGTTATGAATTGGAACAAGCATTGTGCCTCTTCATAAAGGATGAAATTGAATGTTACCAATCTGTAAGACAAGTTATTACTGTTTATAAATCGTTGCTTCTAAATGTTAAAGAGTATGAGAACATTTTTACCACAAGTGAAGAGAATTTGATATTCGAAAATATCACCACATTTTCAAATGTCCAAAAAAAATTCCTAGTACGCCTCATAAGTGAACTTGTAAAGACCTCCACTATGGGCACTTACACAAGGATAAGCGAAGAATCATATTTAAGAATCAATGTCGATCATTTAGTGTACACCTGTGATCTTCAAGTCTTTGATTTTGGTCGAGTGATCAATGAAGAGCTTTTTGGATCAGATGAATATAAGAACTCGGTGGTGCAGCTTGCTTCACGAGCCGGTTTTGCATCAAGAGTTATCAAAGAAAAATCACAAGTTTTCAAATTAGTCAACAAGTGGTTGGTAGAGTGTAACCGGTTGATTCTTAGCCTGGCGCATTATACTTCGCTAGATACGTTACTAGGTAAACCAATTAGTCGTATGTTTGATTATCCCAAGCAACTAAAACTGATAATTGATGCTACTGGAGAAGGGGATCGATATAATTTGAATATATCTCTTATCAAGGCCAATAGGATTCTTGATGCGATATACCAAGAACCAAAAATTACCAGCTGGGAAGGTCTTAGAGATGCCAATAAGAAAGAAAATACCTCCAGTGAATACGACAATAACTTGGAGTATAAGATAAGCCCTGAACATGAGATGAGGCTCGGTAAAGGCAAAATACTCGATAAAGTGAAGCCCAGAACAAAGACTTTGAGTGAGAGTATAGATGGGGGACTGATTGATAGGAATGCTCTCGATAAATTTATTGTTAAAGTGGAAGAGTCTAAAAAGATTTTGATGAAACTTGAAAAATCCATTAAACAGTTCTTAATCCATGCGGAACATTTTACCAGGCTGCAAATTAGTTATGCACAACTATGGTACCTGGTATTAGAGGGAGATGAGTTTTTCCATCTAATCTTTGAACGATATAATGGTAAGCTTAATCTGTTAATCCCCCTAACCAATGAGATGAAAGAAAAAGTGACGGCTAATGTTTTGGGGCCTCTTGGAATTTGTATAGGGTATTTGAAAAATGTCAGTAAATTGGCGGCAAAAAGCCATCTGAATTACAAGATTCGAAATAAGCTTGTGGACAGCCTACCAGAATTTTGCCGCTATATTGACACGTTTGTATTCCAGCTAATTCTAGTTTTAAATCGTCACGAATCCGAGTGGATGAAGCAATTCATCGGAGAGCGAAAGATAAGAGAGTATCAGGAAGTCGCAGTCAAAAGACATCAAGATATAGTTGAATTTTACACCGAAAGATGCATGGAATAAACGCATTGAGATATATAGACACGGCTAATCAGCATAAAGGGCTGTTATTTATACAAATATATACAAATACACCCACTTGTTTTTAACGTTATACCAATCCCTCTGCACCCACCGATAACCGCTTGTCTCATACTTGAAGTTGCGGCGCCACGCAATTGCTGTCACAAGAGTAAACTCGACGTGTACAGGAAAGGGGATTTTTCGTCTCCGTGAAATTTTATTTTTTCAAATTTGATTAACTTATTAAAATGTCTACTCCCGTTGTACCAACTACTGTTACTTCTACTCCATTGTGTGAATTATTGACCTGGAAAGATCCTGTTAAGACCGGAAAGGTCTTTGGATCTGTCGTTGCCGGTTTGGCTGTTTTTAAGATGGTTAACTTGATTAACATCTTTTTTCACTTGTCTTACCTTGCGTTATTATGTACGTATGATTTAAATGATGAGACGATGTATTGATTGTCCCTGTTTAATACATCAGTTTGAAGACCCGATTCTTCATCTCCCACATCTTTTACCTCCAACTCCGATGATGTGTGATGATCTGAATCAAGATGTGTTAATGCGGCAATCGATTTCTAGATAGAGGCCAAGGTGTCCATATTATGAATATGACACCTGTTGCTTAATGATCTTTGAATCAATTACTTGTCTCGTACTTCTCTGTCCTTGTTTTACTAACTTTTAGTGTCTGCTGCTGCCGAATATGCCAGTAAATTGGTGACCGGTCAAGGTTTCGTCACCAAGTACACACCAACCAAAAAGGCTTACGCTAAAACTCTTAATGATACCGTTCTCCCAGCCATTGGTGATGCTGCCAATTCTTTGGAAGCAACCGGTCACAAGATCATCTACTCTCATGATATTGAGACCACCTTAAAGGCTGCTGGTGTATCTTATGTGTTATACAAGCTTACCTCTTGGTTGTCCTTCTTCACTCTTTTGACCACTGCTGTGGTTTTATTATTCACCGTTCCAGCGGTTTATCAAAAGAACAAGAAGGAAATTGATGCTGCTGTTGCTCAATACTCCAAATTAGCTACTGAAAATGTTTCTAAGTACACTCAATTGGCTCAAGAAAAGGCATGTCCTCAAGTCCAAGCATTCCTCGACAAGTGTGGACCAGTCGGTGCTTTCTTTAAGAGCAAATTACCTGTCAGAACTGCTGGTTCCACTGTTGGTAGTGATAGATCTGCATCTTATGATGGTATAAAGACCAGTGGTGACAAGTCTGACAATGTGGCTGACGAAGTTAAGGCTACTGTTGAACCAATTGGCGCTTCTACTGGTGCCTCCAAGTTCCCAGAAGTACCAACTAGCTCCATTAAGGACGACGCCACTTTTGAAGACTTGGTTGAAGAAGCTAAATCTGCCAGTGCTCAAGCTACCAAGGAGTTCTAGTTTATTTATTATGTAGTATATATATTGTATTACTGTTACTATTACACTGTAGTCTGCTACTGGTGCAGTCTCTTCTCGCTATTATTACTGTGCTTGTTACAACTGTTACAATATTTATTATTACTGTGTTTTACAAATATTACCAATACTTGCAAGTGAATATGTATCAACTTTGACATTCGTTTATCTCTTTTATCGTTCTCCCCTATGCATTCTTATTCCTCTTCTATTGGTAACCTACGATAACAGGCCACCCACTTGTTCCCCTTATTTCTCTCAACTTTTTGGCCTTCTTCTGTCGAATTATACATGATCTCCACACACTTATCATTAGCCTCCCACTTCTTGTCTAAACGTTCGAAAAGCGGATGTTCTTCCAAATGTTCCACCATCCAATTGTGTAAATCTTCTACATCAGTAATGGTATAAATGATTCCTCCTTCTCTCAAAGCATAAGCGTATTCGCTTAAAAGGGTGGTGGTTATAATCCGGGCCTTATGCTTCCTTTGCTTAAAATGGGGGTCTGGGAAACAGAAAAACATCTTGGATAACTGTCCTTTTTTAAAGAAATTTGGTAAAAATTTCATAGCATTACCTCTAATCACAGCAATGTTCTGATAGTTGGATTGGGCCCTTTTGTGTTTTTCTCTTAATGCAATGATCCTATCTTCGACGTATTGCGTAACTTGAACTCTAATTTCCATCCCCAAGAGTAATTTATCAGGAAATTCCTTTCCAAGACCTGCCAAAAGACCTCCATAACCACAACCAATATCGGCGATTTCAACGTCTTTGGTCATGGCTTTAGTTTCTTCATCATAATAAGCTGGATAGAACTTGCTCCAATCCATTTGATCTGGAGATTTAGGGTAGTCTAACCGGTGATCACTAAATGGGTTCGAGTGAGCTCTTTGACGATAGTATCTTTTTCTGGGGAGATCAACTTTTTTTTTTGCTTCAAAAGAAACAGTCTTCGACTGGGTCCTGGCTTGCTCCTTTTTCTCTCTGTATGCCCTCCTTCTACTTTCAGCTTCTAGCTGATGTTTTCTCTGTTCTTCTGACATGGTTTATAAAATGCGATGAGATGAACAGCGAAAATACCCAGAGATGCAGAGATGGGTGCGGACTACTAAGGACAAACACAAACTATCAAAATTATTGTTTCTTACTATAAGACTTTTTTGGGGGATTACTCTATTCTTACGAGCTAAGTTTCTAATATTTACAGGTCATTCTCCTCTCTATCTTTTACGCTCTGTTGCAAACTCAAATACAAAGCTTGACTATTACTGGACAAGGTCTGGACCAATCCAGCTCCACTTAAAACAGTCAACAAACCTGCTAATTGTCCTTGTAATTGATCCTTGGTAGGTAAATCCTTGAATTCGTCGACTTGGTTAATATTAAAGGCTGAATTTTCAATTTTAGCACCTACTAAAATCAATTTTTCTTGTGCTTGTTTTAAAATCCTAAGAGTAGCAGCTACAATTGTTGGATCGGTAGTAGGGATCGTCACGATGGCTGTGGGTCCAGCCAACAATGGCTCAAGTGGGTGTTTCACATTTTTACACTTTTCTTGTGCTTGTCTACTAGCAGGATCTTCTTCACTTTCTCCTCTAAGATAAACTCTGTAAATTGAAGAAGTAATGACATTTAACTTGGCACCGATTTTGGTTAAATCGGAACGGATCTTTTGGTTTTCCTGTTTTGTCAAATTATTGTGATGGGTGTAAAGGACAATCTCATTGGTATCATTTAAATGCTTATAATAGTCAATCAAGAATGTCTTTTTAGCAAATGGATGCTTAACCGTTAGTCTTGGTTGTTTTGATGGGGCCGAAGTCATGGTCCGGACAGAGGCCATATTAGAGGCCACTTCGGTGCACCGGAGGTGGGTTACCGGCCTGTTGATGAGGGACAAGGGCCTGAATATTTGGGGCCTTAACTTGAACATTGAAAAATTTGAGTGAAAATTTATTGAGAATTTGGCTGCAAGAATATAGAGAGGGCTACGCGATACAACCGTGGAGAGGGTTAATATAATCGCTCAAATGACATAGCTAATAAATAAATCCCTCAAATTTAGCCTTTAAATATTGAATCAATAAAGTACCACATAATTGGTTGGAAGTTACGAACCATTTAAAAAGATTTACAATAAACTGTACAAATCACTCAAGTTGAGAAATTTTTCAATAGGAATTTTCACTCTTAATTTTTCATTTTTTATCTACACTTCTTCCCCAATGCAAGATGAACGCAAGAGACATATGACAGAAAAATTTGAGAGATCATATAAGAAACAAGCCACTCCTGGAGATGCAGGTCCCCACTCGTTTGGATATGCTGATATAAAAAAATTAGAACACAGTGCAAGAATGTTACAGAAGAATATACGAATAATTCTTGATGAAGCACCAAGTTTAAACGAATTAGGTCAAATTCTTGAATCCAAAGACGACATGGACTGGATGACTTATGACAATATCAAGAATAATAAACTTGTTCATTTGGCAGCTCAGTTGAAAAGCCTGTACGAAGAAGGACATCTTGGTGTATTTGATGAGATTTTGGAGAATCCTGAAATTCTTTTAGGAAGTGGGGATATAACTCAGAGTGAGAAAGAGGGTGATAGACAAGAGCAGAAGCATGCAGATGCTATAGACGATGACAAGAAAGACGAAGATAGCACGAAAGACGAAGAAAGCGTTAGCATAAACACTCCTGCTGATTACCCTCCTCCACTTCCCGAAATAAAGGACCCCCACCTTTACGCAAGAGTTTTTATTCACAAATCTACCATCAATAATAAATCGTACTTGTACCAATCTGAACTTATCAATGGTCACAATGAGCGTCTTGAATTCATGGGTGACTCGGTGCTTAACAATATCGCCACAATGATCATCTTTGATCGGTATCCACTTGCTCCTGAAGGTGAATTATCTAAAATGCGGTCTATATTGGTGAATAACGTCACTTTGGCTGAATTTTCAAACCTTTATGGGTTCGATAAAAGACTTAAATCGAATATTGACGAAGATATTTTAAGACAAGGTAAGCAAAAAGTGTTTGCGGATGTATTTGAAGCTTATGTGGGGGCTCTCTCACTCGAAGATAGCTCCAATTTGAGCATACTAAGAAATTGGTTACACCAATTGTATCTTACCAGACTTAAAAAGTTTGATCAAGAAATTGAAAACTCGGAAGAGGTTAATAAGGATGCTAAGCTGGAACTTTACTCCTTGGTAGGGACTGCAGCATTACATCCGGTTTATCATGTTACAAAAACTGGTGATGGGGCATCAAAGCCCTTTTCGGTGAATTGTATGATGGGGGATGAAGTATTAGGTGCAGGTATTGCTCCTGGTCTTAAAGAAGCAGGATTAAGAGCTGCTATGATGGCATTGAAGAATAAACAATTGTTGGAAAAGTATATACAGTTGAGACTTAATACTGCTAAAACTCAATCAGTAATTAGCCAGAAACAATCAACGACCCCGCCTGAGCTTTCGTTACCTCCCAGACAGACTCAACTAAACATTCAGTTGCCTTTGACTGAAGTAAAAGAAACGTCATTTGATAGCGATGCTAGAAACAAATTGTACGCTATAGTCTCTAAAAACTTCAATTTGGTGCCAGAGTATGTTTGTGAAGAGTTAGGTGGGCCTATTTTCAGTGCCGAATTGAAAATCAAGGATATTGTTTTCGCTAGAGCTCTTGATAACTCAAAGAAGAAAGCTATGGCAAAAGCAGCAAAGTTGGTATTAGACCATCTACAGATACTCGATTTTTTGAATAATTGAGCTCAATATATAAGTAAGAGAATGGACACATTGTTATGTAGTTTACTGTGTAGAGTCTAGTTTGAGGGAGATTGTATTGGGCTGAGCGGGATTACCCTCCATCCTACTCAAGCGGAATTAGTTCAGGGCCAAATTAGTTATTCGCGGAAATCAGCTGTCAATGGAATTAGCTGTCAGCGGAATTAGTTCTCAGTGGAGTTAGTTCTCAGTGGAATTTGGAGCCGCATTATTCTAGTACCCGCTTATCAGCGGATTTAGCTATAATGAAAAAAAAGCATATTTAAATCCACACTTCTGCAGTTGTTTTTGCATTAAAATCATGTTATTGAAGGCTGTCACGACTCTACTTTTGCCTGTCCTGGCAAAGGCATTATTTAGAATGAATCAAGATGTGTTCTCTTATAACTCCAACATATTTGGTGAAAACTACTTGTCAAACGAGTTGGAAGCTATCAAGATTTCATTAACTCCAGAGACATTACAAACTATCCATAAATCTTGGGACGAAATACTCCGAACTATTCCCGTTCATGAATTGAAATCATATCTCAACAACTTTAACCCTGAAATCCCAGACGTCTCATCTGTTGAAAATTTGCAGCCAATCTTTACACCCCAACCTCCGACTGAAGAATATGGTACAGGATCCGATGGTAAATACCTGTTAAGAGTCAAAACTTCGGGTCTTGAATCTCTTGGATTAGATACTGTCAAGCAACATGTAGGCTATTTGGATATTGCTGGAGAAGATAAGCATCTCTTTTACTGGTTTTTCGAATCCAGAAACGATCCTAAAAATGATCCTATTGTTCTATGGTTAAATGGAGGGCCAGGTTGCGCATCAGGAACTGGTTTTTTCTTTGAATTGGGCCCTTCTTCTATTGGTCCTGATCTAAAGCCAATTTATAATCCTCATTCGTGGACTTCTAATGCTTCTATTATTTTCTTGGATCAGCCAGTAGGAACAGGTTTCTCTTATGCTAGAAATAATGACGTTGATACCACAGAAAAGTCTGCCAAAGATGTCTATGCCTTTTTAGAGTTATTCTTTTCCAAATATCCCGAATTTTTGGATAACAAGTTCCACATTGCAGGTGAATCTTATGGTGGACACTATATTCCTCGTATTGCTTCAGAAATCATCAATCAAGAGACGAGATCATTCAATTTAAGTTCTATTTTAATTGGTAATGGGGCGGTATTTAAGCCTTACCAACGTCAACTCGATCAACAAATGCTTTGTGGTGAAGGTGGCGTAAAAGTACTCGATGATGAACAGTGTAAACAAATGGATAAAAACCTAGAGCAATGTCTTTTCTATGAGAACTTATGTCTTCTCACAAACCTGTCGATCGTCTGTTTGCCTGCTGCCTTCCATTGTGATAAAACGTATTCCCCGTTTAAGAGCCTAAATTTGAACCCGTATGATTTAAGAAAACCTTGTGTCGGTGATGATGATTTCTGTTATGTTGAAATGGGTATCATTGATGATTACTTGAATCAAGATTTTGTTAAAGAAGCAGTCGGAGCTCCGACTGATTTGACTTTCAAATCGTGTAACGATGATCTTTTGCAACAATTCTACAGTCATCACGACCAAATCAAACCCCATCAGCAGTATATTGGTGAGGTGTTAGACTACGGTGTTCCTGTCTTACATTACGCTGGTGATAAGGATTTCCAATGTCACTGGTTGGGTTTCAACTTAATATCTAACGCAGTTGAATATAATTCCAAAGACCAGTTTACATCTTCTCAGTTTGTTCCTTGGTTATCTAAAGAAAGTCTTGAAGTTGGACAAGTCAGAAGTGCTGGAAATTTCACATTTTTAAGAGTCTATGATGCTGGACATATGGTACCACATGATCAGCCAAAGGTGGCCTTGGAGTTATTCAATACTTGGTTATCGGGTGATCTTACTTTTGGAAGCAGAATGTAGAAACATCTTGAATACTAAAAATTTAATAGATATAGAATAAGATTCAAGACTGAATAAGTCTCGAGTGAAATATGATATTTTTTTGTGATAACGGCTGACACTTTTTAGATTTTAAGTAAAAATCACACATTCTTTAAACAAACCACCATAAATAATCCCCAAAATAATTTCCTTAAAAAATATTTATAATTGTACCAGAATAATAGAGATTTTTATTTATTTTCCCTGTGAATTAATAGGCATTAATATCTGCTGTTCGAAAAGTTGAATTTATGGTCCTGAGTATAAACTATAAGTGCAAATAATGTTTGATGCACAAAAAGATAAACTGGTGATATTTTGATAAATCAAAAAAAAATGGTTCTGTCGGAACTTTTCTTTAATTGAGTAATAATCTAATCATTTACAAAGTTTTGAAAAGGAAGAAGGCACAGGGCCACAGTGACAGTTTTCCTTCGACCAGAAATAAACAAGAAATGGTCCCTTGGCCCAGTTGGTTAAGGCGTGGTGCTAATAACGCCAAGATCAGCAGTTCGATCCTGCTAGGGACCATT